>JNCO01003568.1:0-16496 GCA_000785685.1 Uromyces viciae-fabae
AAGTCATTTTTGCAAGCCCTTCCATGACATGCACAGACATGCAAACAAACTTGCACTCAACTCTGAAACCCCCTATTATCTTATTTCCTTCCAGAAATGTGGGATAACCCTTTTTGAAAAATGTGGGCTATGTAAATGAGGTCAGAGGCTTTCTAAAACGTGAGTGGGAATGTGTGTAGTCCTTTTTTCCTTCAAAATCTACACTAAATGAGGTGAAAGCCTCTTATTTATGAAAATTTCAGTGATTTATGTGCTAGTAGATATGGGTTTTAAAGTCTTTGATTGATTACTAGATGAAACGAAACCATGAAATGAAACCAGAAAACTATCTGAATACAAGGTGTGTAATCTTACTTATTGAAGAAGAACTGAAAGGAGGAAGATTTGAGATACAATAGACAGAACAACACAAGCTTAGATCCTTTTAATATTATTTCAATAAAAGACAGAAAAGAATCAAAGAATAAAAGAAAGAAAACAAAGAAATAAAATAGATAAAATAGAATGAGTCAAGATAGACTGAGATTATTAGAATATTGATTAGGTGTTGATGATTTTTGGTTAATTGAAAAATATCTCTTGTTCCGTATGAGAATGAATGAATTAATAAAGCAGGACAATTTACTTCTGTGACATCCAAGGGATCACAGATATAATTATTCTACCTTGTTCAGGCTGAGAATATGTTTTCACTGTTCAGTTTAACCTTCAAAGTGATAATGTGGGTTGATTGTCTGGATTTGATTGGAAAGCGGAGTCTTAGAAGATGGCTTTGTCATGGCATCTGCAATCATTTCTTGGGACTTGATTAGTTGTATTATCAAATTGTTATTTTTCAATTCAGCTCTAGGACCTTTTGTTTTCAAATCAATATGTGCAGTCTTAGCTCTGATACCGAGCTTACTTATCATCTATACCTTTATTGTCAATCTTATGTATCACTGGTTGTGTCAATTCTTCTGATAAATCTTGATTATCAATGTAATGAACTGATTTTCACTCTTCAACTCTCCATACTTCTAAGACAACTGCCTTCAACCATTTCCCTTCCCAAAAACTATCTAAAAGTGGATTTAACTCAGCTTCAGTTGATGAGTAAGTATGATTATTCTGTCTTGAGCTATTCCAAGATATGGGTGATCCGTAGAGAAGAGCTATATGACTGAGAGATAAGAGTTAGTTTTAGGTTTTAAGAAAAAAGAAGAGATAAAACATTTAGAAGACGGATCAGTTCATCCTGAAAAGGGATGGGGGGCAGCAGCGTGCACAATGTGAGGAAAATTAGTTAGACAACCAATGATCTGTCCTTAAGAGGCAGTTTGCAACTTCGAATGCAAGGTTCTGGGAAGAAAATTAGGCGTAGAGATAGGTTTGCAATTAGTTGAGGAGGAAAAGATTAATAACATGGAGATTTTTACAGATAGTAAAGCAGCGATTCTACAATGCATGTCACTAACAGCTCCAAAAACAGGCCAACAAATATTTTTACAGGTTCTTGAATGGATTTCCTCTCTCCCCAATAATATCAAAATAAAAAAAATAAAATAGCGCCCTAGCCACTCAAAGGTGGCAGGTAGGGAACAATCTGTCACTAGCTCACAGATTGGCAAATCAAGCGGCCCTCTCTCTCCCCTCTGCACCAGGCATAAACATTGACTACAAATGAAAAATAATAATAAAGAAATAATCTGTAACACTAATAATGGAGACAGGACTAAATATGGTTCATCTAAATTCCTTCAGACGATCAGAAGAAAAGTTATACAAAAATACCGACTGAAAGATCAATCACCCCTGGAGTTCCCTTTATCGGCAGCCATTGATCAACTCAGATCCGGACACGCCCCTCTATATCAATATCTATTCAAAATTAAAAAAATCGCATTGCAATGTAAATGAAAGTGTTTCACATCTTCTGACAACTTGTGGAAGATACCAAAAGGAACGGGATGTTCTCAAAGCTGCATTGAAAGCTATGAATTTCTAATACAAACATCTCAACATTAACTTCCTACTCAACAACAATCAAGTACAACCAATTATAGCGGGGTTCATCAAGAACATAAACCATTTTCCTTTTTTTTTAAATTACATTAAATTGGGAGGCCGTAAGGGCCATAACTCAGAATAGTTTTATTTCCTTTTATGCATCATGTTCTTTTCTTTTACCTTTTCTTTCTAGTTAAGGAGTTGTAAACTTCTTTTGGTTTTGTAGTAGGTATATTACCTGGGGACTTTAGAGAGGATGTGCACCTTTGTAGAAGTGATCTTGACTTGACTTGTAGATTCATAGTGCGCAATGTTAAATCAAACTTGTTGCACTTAACAAAAAAAAAAAAAAAAAAAAAAAAGGCACCCTATATAAACTTGCTTTTTTCTGTACCCCTGACAGAATTCTCCATTAAAGTTTTTTTACCACATCAAGACCGAAATGCGTAGCATTGTTTACCAAGGAACAATGGGAACACCAATTTCGGCCCGGTGCGGCGGTGACCTGTGTCTTGGACAACCAAGTCCAGGGAGTTAGCTGGGGAAAAGAAACACTTGGACCCTTGAAGTACATATTTAGTAAACATTCGCAAGTCAATAAGGATGGTCAAATTCTGCAACACAGAAGGTTATGCGTGTATGACACTTTGAATATTTCATGTGAGTTATCTTTTGATTTCCATCTGCCACCGCATGAATCTCTGGATATGTACTCTGAACTCGCAACGAGCACTGGCCTTGATCGTTTGCTGCTCACCGCCCCCAGTGGTAGTAATACTAAAGCGCATCTACTGGAGAGCCTGATAGTGAGACAAGGGCGCCGGTTGATCGCTATTGACCAAAAATGTCGTATTGTATAGTATACCCTACCGCACAACCGCCAGCGGGTGAAAAAGCACCATGCTGGCTATTGGGTTTTCAGATAGACTTTCATGAGAGTCATGACCGTTATTTAAGTTTGCCAGTGGAATTCATTTCGATTGCAGTCATTGTCTTCATCTTCGCATCTTCACAGGACAACGCAGTCGCCTTAAAATGAATTCATGCAACGGCACGCTAGGTTATTATAGATTTTAATTTTTACTTGATTGAACTTTTCAGAATTCAGACTTCTTGGAAGATATTCAAATAACGAAAATAACGAGAAAAGCAACAAATGCATCCTTCTATTACATTTTTGTAAAAAAAAAAAACCCTGATTGAAAACCACTTCACTACTCCTCAAGTTCTTGATCGACATCATTGCCCCCTCGTTTTAAGATCCTCGCGACCTGCTGTTGCGGAGCTCTTAGTTTTATATTGGAATCATTATTCTTGCTGCAACTAGCTATTATTATTCACTCACTCTCGTACAAAGACGGAAATACTTTAGACACACTTTATCCACATTTGATAAGTATTATATCTCCCCAAAATTTCTTCGCTTGATCATTAATTAGTTGGGACATCTTCTTGGACTTGGCCGACCCGAAGAGCTTTGCACTCGTTCTTCGGACTCTAGTTACAAAAATCATGTTAGTCAAGTTCATTGACGTAATCATGTAGGAGGAAGCTTTTTTTCTCTTTGCTTTAGCTGAAGCTAAAATGAGCTCGCTCTCGCTTACATGAGTTTCACTTTATGACTTGGTATGGCCATCACAGCGGCCACTGACAATAGATGGTAAAATTGACCAAGTACGACCTCAGCACACGTGAATTTGATTGAGTGAAAGGATTGTTGAATTCGATCAGGAACCGTCAGTAAACCTTGATTGGAGCCAACTGATTCGACCATACACACATTACAGGTCACACCCCACGTTATTCTGCACGCTCCTCCGAACGGAAATCAATCCAGCTTCGATTCTGATTCGCCCCGTTAACGGACCTCTCATCATCTCACAATTGAGGTCGATCACTCATATTGATTGTACATACAAACTATTTCTCGTGAGTCAAATTTTGAGCTTCATTTTTGATCTACGTGAATACTTCACCGGCAATAATATTGTACGTATGAAGCGGGTGAGATGACTGTGAAACTTGCTCGCCAGCTGAAACTCAAGACTGATTGACTCGTCATTCACTTGGCTGAGTTTGGGATCTCATTAATTACTGGCTTGGGAGCGTTGAGCTTATTCACCACGGTCCTGATTCAGGACTTGATTGAAAATCAACATGACTTGTGCCGGGGTCTATCTGCCCATGCTCGGCTCTCTCTCTGTTGACCACCTCAGAAAGCGCTGCAACTATTCCACGTGCGGAATAATAATCTCCATTATCAGGCTGACTAAGTTGTACCTCTTAGATGCACTAGTGCTCTGCTCACGCTCAACCCTGATTCACTTATTCTTAGCTTACGCGCGCCTTTCCGCGTACTTCTTTTCTTCGTTGGCTTATTAGGTGAATTGGCTTGCTTGGCCAACTGTAAGAATTATTGCTCCTCTCCGACCCTCAGTCCCATAAATAGCTTGGGTTCTTGGTTGTGATATGACTTATTTTTTGGTCATTCGCATCGTTCTCACACACACTCCCAATTGCTATCACTTTGCTGTTCCATTTTCCTTGCTTCTTTTCCTTTTTCAGCTTTTTGAGCTTATTGGCCTGCTTGATCAAGCGTCGTGATCACTCCCATTTGCCTTTCCCTTCCCATTCAGTCGATCGGTTACATCAAGGCGCCCGAGCTCGAAGCCTACCTGACCCTCAGATTAATTTTGACGTCTCGGCTTTTCCTTCCCATCTGATCATAGTGTTGAGTCATACGCTTTCATTTTGTTCTTTTGGTTTACATTCTGAATTGTGAGCGCGATTCCGCGGGCTACCTGTTTGATGGCACGGCTATTCCGAGAGTTTTCGAGGGTTTTACTCCTTGGATTTGCTGAAGCCTGGGATTTTGGCCGTGAAGATTAGATGCAGCCTTTAAATCTTTCAGGTCCAACTGCTAACATACGATCCGTCCCTATTCTTTTCTGCTTTGACCGTGACACGTGTTTCCAGATTCCTATCGCAACAACTCATATTAGTGATTGAAAAAATTGAAGCATTTTTATGACCCACGCTTGCTTCCTTTCTCAGGATTATTAAATTTGAAGATCACGATCAAAGACTTTTAACCTTTCCTTGCTTGGAACATTGTCACCTCCCAAGGTCTCAAGTTTACCGCGTTTTGCTCACCAAGTTGATAACTGTGTACGCTTTCTCCGTCTTGTGAATTCGCAGTGATCGCTAGAAGAACAGGAGTGGCATAAAATGATGGCATTAATTGACATAGATTTTTTTATCATCCAGCTGCTTGGCGTTTAGAAAACTTGGAATTATCTTTCTGCTTGGCCCACGTCGACCCTTTCCTTGATAAATCAATTTGCTTGCTTTCCAGCATGGATCCTAAAGCCCCATTGACTGCTCACAACACTTCTTCAAACGTGGCTGCTGAGGAACACCTGCGCACTGCCACTCCTTTGTCGTCCTCGAGCATCAACTCGATTCGTAGCAGTCTCATGGCTGAGCACCATGAACCTGACTCCCATTCTCTAAAGCATCCCCCGACCAACCTTTTAAAAACTTCAGAGACCTCCGTTCACGAAGAGCCCGCTTTGAATCAAACGCAAGTAGTCGGCAGCACCATTTCCACACCTGCGTTAGCATCAGCTCCGAAGGTATCAAGTGGAAAACGATCAAATCTCATGCTGAAATGGCTTCCTAGCTCCACTTCAGCCTTGGCGGAACCACTTGAAAGGGAAACTGCACCCCGCCAGGCCTCCCAGAAGAGCGGCCACAACTCTAACCTATTGATGACTCCACCGTTCACGCCCATCAAGAGAAGTGAGCTCTTGCACAACAACAAAGCCTCTCAGACCCCTCAATTCCGCGCTTTGGATCAGTTTCATCCCCGTGGTGCTCTCATGACGCCCCCCAGCACCATTAAGCATGAGCAAATTACTGCTGCTAGGTCGAGAACGCCATTAACAGGAATTTCGCCCGCTCTCAGAGTTTCTGGTCGAAATTCAAGTAGAGAGACCTCTCCCAATCCGTACGATTTTCATTTCAAGCCGAGTCCCACTGAATCGCTAATGCATCAAATGCATAATCTATCACCGATTGAAAGTCATCGTCCTCGGTCATTGTCCACGCCTATGGAGCCCAACATCGATAACAACCATCATGCAAATATGAGTCGATTTTTCGCTCCCTCATCTGGCCCCAACGATTTCGTAACAGAGGAAGGTTTGGCTGAATTTCGTAAGCGCGCAGGCACGTTTTGTAGTGTGGCATCAACCCCTTTTCATCCCCTGGGTGTCTCTCCATCACCCTCATTACTTAGCCCGCACAAGATTTCCACCTCGCCCAACCATATGGGCCGCTCCGCACAGCCGACGGCTAGTTTGGGGTCCTTCGCAAAAAACGCCACGAACCTGCTCTCTAACACCTCTTCCCCCCTGTCGTTCTCGAAGCCGGGATCATACCTAAACCTGGCTTCTCACCGCCTTGAAGATCCCAATGCTTCTATATTTGCTTCCTCGCGACCAGGCTCGGATTTTTCATTGAGTCCCCTGAAGACTACTTCACCCTGTCGAATATCTGAATTAACCGGTAGTCCATCGAGTGATCGTCACCAACGTCATCATACGGCACCTGCGGAGGGTAGCCCACTTGCACAAGGTGCGCGCCCTCAGTTTGTCCCTCTGGGCGATGAAGACTTGCCCCCCCGCAGACAGGAGGAGCGATCGATGTCTATTTCCGCACACTCACCAGCAGATCGATTGCACTCCAAAGCACTCAACCTTCGTTTCCGACCACGCTCGAGCACTGTAGCTGAGACAACCGGTAAGAAGAACCATGCAAAGAACCTCCCGGGTATTAACTGGAAAAGCACCGAGCTTGAAAAAGAAATAGAAGAAGAAGAATCGGTTGGGTCTACTTCCCATCGTCAGCCACGTAACCTCGCGCCTGTCGCCCACCCAAACGATTTCTCTTGGTACAACGCATTTGCGGACTCTCATAGTAATGCTTTCCCGGGGCCCTATAATTTATTTTCTAGCCCAATGAATCCCCCTCAGAGCTGGGGCGGAACAACCACGTCAATCGCAACGCGGTATTGCAAAGTATTGGGTGTCCCACCTAAGCTATTGGGAAGCATGAAAGGGATTGTCAGAGTTCGCAATGCATTTGAGGTGTGTCATCGGTTTCCTCTGAGATAGGGCTCATTCTAGAATTGAATATATCTCCACTCCTAATATCCCGGGTGTTTGCTAGGCTTTTGGTGATCTACAGGACATTCACGTCGACACTTTGAGCCCTGTGGGTTTTATCTTGGTTGGCTTCCACGACATCCGCTCAACGCTCAACACGGTCCAAAATGGCATCAAAGCACTTGAAGTACGTCTTTTTTACTCCTTCGGTACATCCTCGCGTCCACTCAGTGTTAATCTCGCGAATGTTTTAGAAAACCTTTGCTTCCTATCTGAAGTTGGAACCATTACCACGGAATGTTGTGATTCAGCTTACCCAAGACCTTGACAATCCAGTCCTTTCTGCTAATGAAGGGGCCTTGATGCTACGCTTTGATGGTAAATTTTAAACATGCTCCTTCAGAGCAGAAATAGAGCGCTCGTAATGAATGCAGAATGAGAGTCACCATCATAATTTAATTGACGTATCTCCGTTTTTAGATCCACGTGGTATCATCACAGAGGAGGTTTTGATTGAATACCTTTCAAGATACGGCGATCTTAAAGAACTACGCTCAATAGGTTTCTCCCGTTGGTTTGTCGAGTGGTACGACGATAGGCGAGCTGCCGCAGCTCAAAAGGAACTTGCTTCTGGAGACTTTGCGGTAACCTGCTTCAGTTTTCTCCGGGTAAAACATCCCCTTGCAAAATTACTCACCGCGCTTTGAGTTGTTTTTTTTTTCATGTAGGATTTTCAAGTCGAAGTCGAGGTGCCGGAACCAGATTTCCAAGTGGCGCCCGAAACCCAGTACCCAGGTTAGCTGTGCTGCAATCGTAAATCTTGCTTTGTTTGAGGCTTTTCCTGATTTAGTCCTCTTTGTGCTCAGGTGCTATCTCTCAATCACTCGCCAGCGGACTGGCGCCGAATGTATGCCTCTTGCCTCTCACTATTAGACCTCCATCCGTAATCAAGCCTGCGGATCAGTTCAACAACAATATGTTTCATCGCCACGTCGGAGATCCCTATGCATCCAATTACACATTTCCTTGGAATCAGCCAGTAAGTAATGGCATCAACTTTTGATATCTATGACTAATTACCCCTGGATTGTTGCTCGCATTAGCTTTCCGCTCCGCCATCTGCGTCTATGTATAATTTCCATCCATCTGTGCCTCTTCCAGCAGAGAGCGTTGGAAATAGGAGCCTACAGACCATTTCGTCCGATATTTTTGGGTCCATTCACCTTGACCAACAAGGTAGCTCACAGCCGCAACACGTAAACCGCCCTCGGACGTTTCCATTCCCCGGTGTTCCCCCCAGCAATGTGATGGATTTAGATCGCATTGAATGTGGCAGTGATCCTCGCACTACTTGTATGATCAAGGTTAGGACCCAGATTGTTAACCTGTTGATCGTATGGGTGATAACCATTATTTCTACTCTTCCCTCAGAACATCCCCAACAAAATTACCGATGATATGCTTTTCAACTTTATCAATGAAACATGTCCTCGTGGCTTCGACTTTTTATATTTGAGAATGGATTTTAAGGCTCGCTTAAATGTTGGTTACGCGTTTATAAACTTTCTGTCCGTTGAAAACGTGTTAAGGTTCGCCAAGTCGAAGTTGGGCGTCAAGTGGGGTGTATTCTGTAAGTTCCCTTTACCATGAATCAATTCGCGTTTTGGAATCTGATGGTTATGGGGCATTGCAGTGTCAGAGAAAACGGTCCAAATGTGCTACGCAAGCATCCAAGGAAAAGAAAATCTGATAGAAAAGTGTCAGTCACCACTTTGTAGCGACGTAAGACAATTCAAAATGCAAACTGACCTCATTTCTCAATTGAGCCATTAGTCAGGAACAGGTGAAACTTTTTACATTCTCCAAACTAATTTCGCAGAAAGGCTGATTCCATTGTACTTTGCTTTCAGCGCGATCATGGAAGAGGAGGAATCTTTTAGGCCTAAGATATACCACTCAAGCGGACCATTAATGGGCCTACCCGAGCCATTTCCACGTACGCACCGGGCATCGCTTGTTGTTTGCTCACCCATTAGCTGATCAGGGCTTCATTTCTTAGATGCTAATGATCTTCAGCGCAAAGCCCGTTCTCAAGCTAATGCCGCTCTATTAGTTAGACCTCCTATGTCACCCATCAACTCCAT
This sequence comes from Uromyces viciae-fabae, assembly GCA_000785685.1. Taxonomy (NCBI): domain Eukaryota; kingdom Fungi; phylum Basidiomycota; class Pucciniomycetes; order Pucciniales; family Pucciniaceae; genus Uromyces; species Uromyces viciae-fabae. Next base: position 9,302 of record JNCO01003568.1, read on the forward strand.
TCACCAATGACCATTTAACAGTCTCCTGCTTGTCATCTTTCTTCTTTCTTGGACAGGTCAATCCACCCCATACTGAATGAGGTTGATAGAGAATTCAACTCGTGGCCCATCAAGTCTCGCTTTGGCCATTGCAATGGAATACAAAATATTGGATTCATTTAAAACTCGATCACACAATTTCTTTTATCGTCTCATCATGAACTTTCTTTCCTAGCATTGACATTTTTCATTTGCAGCACTACTTTAACTCGGGCTCACATTCATATCGTTAGGTATTTTAATTTAGAAGCATCATCGGTTTTCTTCTTTTGAGGTTGATCACTTCCTGTAAAGCTTCATTTTTCACCATATCATTATCATACAAATTGAATTTCATTTAGACATATTCTACATCACTTTATCAAAGCAGCACATTTGAATCTTATCGTTATTTTCAACCTTTCGTATCATGCAGCATCTGCGCTTTGGTTCATTGAGTATTTTGACCTCAGCATTTGTAAATATTTCTACTCATTTTTTTGGGACAAGGCTTGTATCATCATCACAATGTTTACATTAATGGGACAATAAAATTACTATTGATTAACGTTGCGCGAATTGATCTATCTTAAAGTATTTCTAAGAAAATTGACACTTTTGCCACCGTTTCATACTTGATGATGATTCTCCGTTCATGGTTGTAATAGAACTGAAAAACACAACGCACAAATCCAATCTTGCTGTTTGATTGGGTAAACTCTACAAACCCGAAGGAATAAGTTATATTAATTCTTGAGTGCTGTCAATTGATTATATTGGGCGGGTAATAATTCTTGAAGTTAAGAAAATCTTGAGTGTCATTCAGTAGGTATGTATAAAGATAATCGACCGAAAATGAGCAAGTCAATGTTTTTTATCATTTGTTTTAGAAGTTTGATTCGGAGTAGGAGACTGATTTTCAAAAAGTGCCAAAAGGATGTAGCCAAATAGGATTAAATTGGTTACCACGATGGCCGAGATTGCAGCTGCTGTTGTATTTTTTTCTGTTAATTTACATAATTTTAAAAGAAAAGGATATCATTTTCATGTGATCGATCGATACCAACAAGTCAGTCGTGAATTAAAATTTCCAATCATTTATTTGTTGGCATTATATTTAATATAATCCTCATTGTTGTTTGACAGACCTTCAAATACTCTCCCTAGTGTCCCAAAGTAGGTGGCTATTGGCAAGACAGCCTAAAAGAATACACCAACATGATACCAAATCCAAACGGAAAAAAAAAAAAAAAAGGGGAATTCATTTCATCAAAATCAGAAATGTTAACACATGAATTAAATATTTTTTCTTTTTTTTTTTCCTTCTGAAAAAGACTTCAATCATAAGGTTAACATAAAGGAAATAGATTGAAATAAATTTTCAGTTTACCATGGAGATACTAACAACTCCCAACTTGAAGATAGGACGACTTTTTTAAAAGTAAAAGAAAAAAGAATTAGTAAGCAAAAAAGAAAAGAAATGACATCTTCAATTTTTAAGATTGAGATGACGAGTTTGCGGACTAGATAACTCAACTGATAATCAGCTTCTAGGAAGGTTTCATTTGAGGACGAAGGAGTTTGGGTTTGAGGAGAGCTTGTAGTTGTTGGATTGCGTTGTCTGCTCATTCTTCATTGGTTTTCTGTCTTCCAAGTTCATCGTTCTTTGATCTATGTGTAAACAATAAGCCCCCTGGCAGAATCTAGGAGGGGTTATATCATCCATTTTGAATCTTAGAGCATACACACCCCGGCTGCTCCTCCGATTTCCTACTCCAGGTATGCATCCACAATTGTAAAAAGGTGTGATTATTATCCCCGTCTCCCTCCATTCCCCCAAGTTCTTTTTCTACTTAATTCCTGTGAGCTCATTATTGTTATTTTTTTTTTTAGCTCTTTCAATGGATTATCCAACATTGTTGCATAGGTTTATTGAATTCCAATCAATAATTTCATCAACAACCAATTTACTCCTGACAAAATTCAGCAAAAATTCCATAGGCAAGTCACCAAATCTTCCCTGCTAATTTTCTCAAGGATTGAAATGGCTTTTTGAGCTTTCTTTTTCTAAATTTCTACCTTGAACATACACAGAATATCACCTCTATGGCAGCAGATATTCAACAGAAGAGCACCCAAATATCAATACATAATCAATGGTCAAACTTAAAAGCCAGGATATTAACTCACTGGTGGCATCTATCCTTCCTGTTTCACCCTAGTGGAAACCATCTCCAAAGCACAAGGTCAAGAAAGAAAGGTATAGCTCAACTTCTCATAAGTTTGGTGCTGTTTTCTTTTTTTTACTCACATCACTTTTTGTTTTTTTCAGCTAGGATTTTCCAAAGATGCAAGAAAGGATTGTTAAAGAGTATGTAAGGTGCTACAATACTGCATGCCTTAACTGTCATCAGGAAAAAAACTCTATTTTGTTCAAAATCAAGAGATAAAAATGAGTATGGCCTGTGTCATCCTCCACAATATGATTGTGGAGGATAAACATCAAGCAGATTTTGATTTTCTCTACAAAGGTGATGCCAATGTTACATATCTAAGAATGGAAGACAATGTGGAATTCAAATGATCCATAAAAAAAATATCAATCTTTCAATGAATTCAAAGCTCATCATCAGTTATAAAATGACTCATTAGGCACCTTTGGTCATGCAAAGGATAAAAGGAAAATGATGATGATTGAGTAGCTTCTTTTTATTCACAATTATCTCTGTTTTTTTTCTGTTATTTTTTTTTTTAATTAGCAATTGCAGTAAAATTATATGCTCAGTAGATTTATTTTAAAATAAATTCTGTATTTGCAACTTCCAATTAATAATAGAAAATATGAAAATGATCATTGATATTTAATTAGCAATTGCAGTAAAATTATATGCTCAGTTGATTTATTTTAAAATAAATTCTGTATTTGCAACTTCCAATTAATAATAGAAAATATGAAAATGATCATTGATATTTCTATCCATTTCTTTCTAAAAAAAACATTCAAAAAGGGAAACATATTATGTTATTGATAAAAATTAGGTCATCAGAGGGGAAAGAATGAAATAACCTCCATTACAATCAATTTTAATACATATTCTTATTGAAGTAGGATCCAGCTATTGTGAAAAACATGAATGAATTCTTTTTAATTTTACCATGAAAAAAAAAACCTGGAATAAAAGAGTGCAAGATTTGGAAATGTTTTTTGATGTGATTCCCAGTAAGGAAGGACTTGTATTGCCTCAGTTTTTATATATTCTTCTAAGTACTGGGTTATTTCTGACTCAATGCCTTAAATTTTCAGGACAAGTTAGTAAAATGAAGAGGCAAAATAGCCTTTACTATTGGACTTGGAAGGCTCCAAAACTTGAATTGGGCTGCTTTCTTCATTGGGAGATATTGATTTATAGAAATCCTCAGCTTCACGTTTGAAAGTGATTACAATATCATCAACTGTGAGATGATAAATTCATTGATGAATTCTCTATGATTCTTCCAAAAAGACATCTTGAATTTGGGATCTAAGATCATAGCACACAAGTAGATGGGCTTCTTAAGGGCCTCTTGAAGATACTCATCAATCTTCTCAATCATCTTTTTTGCATGTTGAATCAGTTGGATCTGGTTTTGCAGACTGTTGCAAGCAGAGTGGTGGTGTTGGACCAAAACAAGGTAGACTGGCAGGGAATTCTTGAGAGTTGGATACTTGGAAGCACATAAAATTTCAGCTGCCTCACAAAGGGGCTCAAGTAACTTCATTATGTTTTCTGATAAGTCCCATTCTTCCGGCAATCAAAGGTAAGAGGTTGTTTTGAAATTTGAGAGGCAGAAGTGATTTCAGGATTTCCAAAGCAAGTGAGCATGCTGAAACATCAAGAATTTAGAATTCAAACAGGTTGAGAAATCTATCTCAAGGCCCCTTATTTTTTTATTGTACAGATCCGGTTGACATGAATTGATGGTGATGGCAAATCTATTGTGTTGTTTAGGTGAGAAACAGAACAATATTCAAAATCCATGCACTTGTTTGATGATTGTAAGAGCATTAACGGTGTCACTTGCGGGTATGTCAGAGTCCAGCTGAGCCATGGAGATCTCCTTGCTGTCATCTACATTGTCAATAGATCCAAGCACTGATATGCCAATCTTGGAAGCTAAGTTGATGACGTGTGTGACACACCCAAGTATGTGGGTTGAGGGGTTGAACTGGGGTATTTGAAGACTCAGTTCTTTAGCCATTTTGGAATTGCCTGTTGGATTGTTGGCAGTCATTGTATGAAAAAGATTTTATGGCAGAGTATTTATTGAGGTTTTTGTAGAATACATCAGAAAACTTCTTGCCATTGTGGGGTCCTAAGGTAAAAGAAATAAAAAAAAGAGTCAAAAAATTAAATTCATAAATGAGAAAACTGGTTAGCTGAAGTTCCAAGGAGCAGGGGCTCAAAAATTAAAATTGAAGGAAGAATAAGAATTTACCCTCAACATGTGGCACAGCAATGGTAAGGTCCCCCATTTCAAATTTTTCTCAATGAAATGAGCTGTTACTGCAATAAAGGAAGTAACATTGGTAGCAGTCCAGGTGTCTTGAGTAAAAGATATTGAAACTTGCTTTGAGATTTAGTCTTTCTGAACAATGCATTCAGAGTAGTGAAACATACAGGAGGTTGGGGTGGCAATTGAGGTTTCATTGATTGTATTGACCAATGTGACAGCAGCTTTGCTGAGAAAAAAGATAAGGTCTTGGAATGATTTTCGCTCCACAAGTGCAAATGGGAGGCCACAATCAGAAATTAGGTATACTATTTCTGATTTAAGTGCATTGTTATTGAGATCAATCTAAAAGGAAAAAAAAAAGAAGAAACAGAAGAAAAAATTTAAAACCATTGTAAAAACTTAAGATGAGAGTCAGGAAATTAAGAGGAAATCAAGAAAGAACAAATATTAAGTTAGAAACACATACCTTAGGGTGTAGAGGTGCACCTTTAGTCCAATTTCAAAGGTCCAATCAAAAGTGGGCCGCTATGCTACACTACACTTTTTGACCAAAAACATGTAGTGTAGAGGTCATTTTTATTAGTTAGCAGTGTGTAGTGTTAGCTCAATTTGTACTTGCACCACACTACCATGTAGTGTAACAATTTTTTTTTTGTTTTTGGGTGCCTGTAGTGTTAGTTGCCAATTTTTCAAAGTTACACTGGCTTGTAGCGTAACTTGGGTGCAACTAACAGAAATTTTCTTTCTTGTAGCATAGTTGATCTTCAGGTACCCTACAGCTACGCTACATGTGTTGCTACACTACCAGTCTAAACCACAAAAAAAAACTCACCCAAATTTTATCAAAAAAAAACAAAAAAAAATAGATATAAAAAAAAAAAAAGATAAAAAACTGGAAACTGGTTAACCTAACCCACATTTCTACCAAAAAAAAAAAAAAAAAAAAAAAAAAAAAAAAAAAAAAAAAAAAAAAAAAAAAAAAAAAAAAAAAAAAAAAATTAACCTAACCCACATTTCTACCAAATAAAAAAAAGTTAACCTAACCCACAATTCAAAAAAAAAAACTCATTAGCCTAACCCACAATTCCATCAAAAGAAAGATAAAAAAAATAACCTAACCCACATTCCAAAAAAAAAAAAAACTCATCAACCTAACCCACAATTCCATTAAAAAGAAAAAAGAAAAGAAAAAGAAAAAAAAAACTGGACACCCAAAAATGTAAAAGAAGGCTAACCCACAAACATGGTACACACAAGTCAGATCTCCCGTTTTTATTTATTTTTTTCAAGTTGGCCATTAACATTACTGAAATTTTCTTATTATTATTTTATTTATTTTATCATTTTTCATGGCTACTATGAGTAATTCCTTTGACAAAATGATGAATAGAGTCTATCAGAATGAAGGGTTTAAACTTAGAAATCTTGAAAAGATTAATAATCAAATTTCTTTTGAAAGTGAGAATCCATGTTTATTTTTTTATTTTTTATTTTTTCATTTAATTTATCTTTTTTCATTACTACTATGATTAATTCCTTTGACAAAATGATGAATAGAGGTTCAATATTGGTCCCATTTCACTTGAAATGAATGAATGGTTCTCAAAAACATAGTGAAAATCCAGATTTCTTTTATTATATTCTTATTTTTTTTAATCATTTAATCAACCATCCATATTACTGACACATTCTCTTTTGCTTTTTTTTGTTTCTTGGAAATTCCTTGTCCTCAATTAACAATATCAGGATGTCATTGCTATCAGAATGAAGGGTTTAAAATCATAAATCTTAAAATATCAATAATCAAATTGCTTTTGAAAGTGCAAATCCATGTTCTTTTTTATTTAATTTATCTTTTTTCATTACTGCTATGATTGTTACCTTTGAAAAAATGATTAATAGAGGTTCAATATTGGACCCATTTCACTTGAACTGTGTCATTGGTTTTCAAAAACATAGTGCAAATCCAGATTTTTTTGATTATATTCTTATTTTTTTTTAATCAACCATGAATACTACTGACACATTCTCTTTTGCTTTTTTTTTTGTTTCTTGGAAAGTCCTTTTACTAAATAAACAATCTGAGTTTTTCCTTGCTATCAGAATGAAGGATTTATAATTAAAAAATTTAAAATATTAATTATCAAATCAATTTTTAAACTGAGATTCATTTTATTTTGAATATTTTTTCCTTGAAGAATACAATTTTTATTCATATATAAATTATTCAAAATGCCATCATAAAAATAAAGAAAAAAGATTGAATATTGTAAATGAAAATGTTGGAATTTGATCCTTTTGCCTCGTGAATAAAAATTATTTTCTATTTTATTTTCTATTAGTTTTTTAAAAATAATTCTTTTTCAATTTTATTAAGAGATAAAATTAGTCTAAAGTAGTGATAATGGGTAGTCTTAGAATTACAGTTTTTTAATTAGAGCAGCAGCCTTATGAGCCAGACTTACTAAAATAGTTAAAATTATTTGTTTTCTTTGTTCTCAATATTTTTCATCTCTTTTGTTCTTAATTTTCTTCTTTTTTAAAAAACTCACAAGAATCTTATCTGTGGAATTAACGCTCCCACAGTCTATGCTGTTAGAATTAAAATTAGTGTAAGCTTAGAGAGTTTTGGTTATGATCCTTTATTGCAGCAAGTAAGGTAAACACAACTTAATAGAAGTAA
>KN361814.1:0-15762 GCA_000785685.1 Uromyces viciae-fabae
ATTTGATATAAGAAGACTGTTTTATTAAAATTTAGTTGATTGATTGATTTAACAAAATGTGAGAAGAAATAGCGAGATCTCACCAAGCACAGTTGAGTTTTGATTGACAACAATTTAATTGAGAAATGAAAGAAGAATTAAGAATTGAAAAGAAATAAAAGAAATAGAAGTAAAAGAAATGAGAATTAAGTTGATTGATTTTGAGGTTTGATTTGAGAGGGATTTTGAGCTGAGATTTAAGTGATTGAGAGTTGAATGATTTTAATAAAATTCCTTTTTGTTATTCTAAAAATGTTTTGTGTAATTCAGATAGAAAATTTGAGAGCGGAAAAATGTGTGACATATCAGTGACATGATACTAGTTGACTGCAAATATTTTACAAAAAGGAGATGATACTTATTTTAAATAGATATAAGATTTAATTTTAAATTTATTTGATCTCAAGTCATCATAATTCCAACATGTTTCAGCCTTTGAGGAAGTCCCAAATTTTAACCCAGAGCTTGAAGTCTCAGGAAGCTTGATGATGTGAGAAATCCAAAACTTGTGTCTTCAAAAGTAATTTGATGATTTATCACAACACTAAACTTGAGAAAGTGAGGTAATATTGTATCTTAGTTGAATATGAATATATTTTTAAAGATAAAAGTCATCTATTCTTGAAATTTCTGAGAAAAATAGAAAAACAAAGAAGCAAAGCTTATATAGTGGAAGTATTTAAAAATCTTAAATAAGAATAAAATATGATTACAGTGAGAAAATGAAAGGAAAGAAATTTTTTAAATTAAAAATAACACCATACAATCTGTGTAGGAAATTTAATATTTAGTTGTTAAAAGGTATTTTATTTTAAACTTACTTCAGGCTGATAAAGTGAAAGAAAAAGGTTGAACCAGTGTAAAAAAAAAAAAAACCCTTATTTTAGGGTGGAAAAAAGGAAAAAAAAATAGACATGGGGAGGCATTGTAAGTACCTCTTGAGATTAATTTTTGTCAAAATCCAGTACTTGGACCAATTTATTGAAAAATTAAATGCAACCTGTACTTAGGGGTGGCACCCGGGGCATATCCAATGGGTTTTTGGCCCCTGCCACCCCGAAACGCAGACATACCCGTTGGTTGGAGGCCCAAAAAAGCCTACCCGGTTTTGTACCCGCGGATACCCGCTCCGTAACCGCAAATATTTGGGTATGTTGAAATTGCGGGTACTTGCCGGGTATGCCCTGATGCTCCGCCGAATACCCACAAGACTCAGACAATAATATAAATAACTGCTGCTCCTGACTCCCAGGGGTCAGGACCCAGGGCCCGGGCAGCCGCATGATATAACCGTATACCGTATATGGTATATGTCCCTACGCAGATGCTACTTTAAGTTTAACCAGGTGCTAATCAAATGTTTTTTAATTGTGAGTACTTCCTAAGTTACTTATCTTATCTCGATTCTCAATTCTTGTCAATTAATCCCCTTCATGTCTTCTTGTTTGTCCAACAGTCCGACCAGAATTATATCAGAGATTCATTCCTTAGATCTAGAATCTACCTGCAACTGGTCAAACCATAAATAGGACAGCTGTACCCCATAAGTAAGCCAACTTCTAACCCACATAAACATTTAATAGCCTGTCTGATGAGTGATGATTGATTTATTAATTTATAACCCTCCGTATTGGTACGACAGTATGATCAACCTCCCAGTTCACACCATGCCTCCGCCTCGCTCTCAACCACCAAGAGCGTAGTGTGCCATTCCCTCCACCAATTCCCAGCATACTCTCCCCAGTCTAAACAGCAACCTACCACCCTCTTTTCCGCCAACTCACATGACTCCAACCTCTTCGCCAACTCTGCACCCGACATCTACCCCCACCATGACGCCAATTGAAATTGGTGATGGGACGGCTTCTACAAGCACTGACAGTGAAGAGCCATGAAACAAGCCCAAATCGTGGGTTTGGTCTTATTTTACAATGATGCCCAATGGCCTCAAAGTTCAATGTACGGCACCAAAAATTGATGATACCATTTGCAACACTCTACTTGCACGGGAAATTTTGCGGAGCACCAAGTCAATGATTGAACACCTGCACCGGATGCACAAGATCCAATACCCAGATAAGGTACCCCCAAATCAAACAATGTTAACCTCCATTTTCAAACAACAACAAGTCAACACTGCGGTAAGACACGATTCTTCTTTTTTTTTTATCTCATATTTTTATATTGTCATAAATTGGTGACAATTTACTGACTTGACATTGTTTTGAACATTTTTTGGGATCATCAATAGCAAGAGCTCACTGCTTCCCATCTTTTCAAATTAGTGGTGAATTTCATGGCCGAATGCAACTTACCCTTCTGAATTGTTGAGGCGCCCTCCTTTTTAAAGCTGTTGACTGCACTGAACCCACAAGCCAATTCCATGATGGTAAAACACGAAACCATGGCCTCGGAGGTGAAAAATCTCTATCTTGCTCACCTGAAACAAATCAAAGACCTCCTCTTGCCGGTTTCCAACATCTTGTTCACTCTTTATGCATGGAAGTCTCCGAATTCTCTTGCGTTCGTGGGGGTAACGGCTCATGAAATTACAAGCACCTGGGTGTTAGTAGATGTGGTCATTGGAATACCAGCTGTTCATGGTACGCACATTTATCTTTTTAATTCTCTCAAAATTTCTTTTTCATCTCACATTCTCGCGCTGAAGCTAATAATTTAATTCCTGAATTTCCATTTGAAAAACCAGGCTCACACAGTGGCCAAAATTTTTCAAATGTTTTTGTTGACACCCTCAACAGCTTGGACTTACTCACCAACCTGCAATGCATTATGGCCAATAATGCTTCAAACAATGATACGATGGCCAAGCATGTTTCAATCCGCACCAACCACCAGTTCAACTACCACCAAAGCTTGCTAGGTTGCATGGCACATGTAATTGACCTAGCGGCACAAGACGGTCTTGCCTATTTTGGAACTGCTAGCGAAGGAGAATCCAACAGCGAGATCTCTATGGCTGAAGAACCCAGCACAATGAGCATTGACCATCTGGTCACTCCTCCAGATGGTTCTGATGTCAATTTACGGACAGTGCTATCTCAGATTCATTCCCTTTCCATCCACGTGCGGGGGTCCCCTCAACAAAGAGAGATTTTTGATGGTTTTGTCAAGATTGCTACTGCTACTAGTACTACTCATGCACATGAAGGTAATCAAATTTTGGATTTTAATAACAAGACCCTCATTCTAGATGTCAAGATGTGTTGGAATTCAACATACATGATGCTAGAGAGAGCCTATAAAATTCATGATGTCTGCAACCTCTACACAACCAGCAGCAAAGCAGAAAAAATATTGCCTGAATGACCTGGAATGGGAGAAAGTCAAACAAATGATTGAATTTCTCCAACCATTGAACAAAGCCACTGATTTCCTCTGCAATCCCGCTTATCCCACTCTCAACACAGCTATTCCCATGTACATTGGCCTCATTCAAGAGCTCCTCTCAGTCAAAACAACTTATGACGCCTCCCAATTAATTGCGCCAGCCAAAGAAATGGTGAAGAAACTCAAAAAATACTTAGTCCCTACCCTAAAAAAAGCTGCACCCATCTGTGCTATGATTCTGGATCCTCGCATCAAGACCACCCATTTCAAAAATAATTGGCAATTTTTATTAGGGAACCTCAATGTGCATATGAGTGTTGACAGTTGCCTTTCCATCTTCCGTGATGAGGCACGTGCATTTGATAAATCTGGCTTCATGGTTGAAATTCCAACCATACCTCAATCAAAACCAAAAAGTAGGATCGAGCAATCTATATTTTCTCCGAAGTCAACTACTAGAACATTGGATTCAGAAATACAGCAGTACTTGAATGAAAAGACAAAAGATCAATCCAGTGACATCCTCAAATACTGGCAAAGCCAAGAAAAAATATACCCATTGTTGGCAGCCATGGCCAGGTGTTTCCTGGTCATCCCTGCCACTTTTGCCCCAAGTGAGCGGGTGTTTTCTAAAACTTCTATTTTTGGCCCTCAACGAGCAAGCCTTGATGCAGTATCTATTGAGCAACTCCTGTGCCTCAAAGAGTGGGCGCATGTTTTTGGTAAACTCTCCCTTGATCAGATTGAAGCTAACAATTCAGTAGTCCATACTTTCTTCCTCTTAAATTTTTTCTCCTGATCATATATGCTCACTTTCTTTCTCTTAAATTTTTTCTCCTGATCATATATGCTCTGACACAATGTACAAAAAAAATGAAAAAAAAAATATTTTGTTATAATTTTTATATTAATTTATTGTCATATATATACATCATAAAAATAAGAATACAATTACTGTTTAAAAGTTACTAGTTAGTGAAAGAAACAACAAGAAGAAAAAACCAATGTGCAATTTAATACAATTTGGATGAGAAGTCCAAGAAAGTTACTACATAACTGTAAGGTTAGCACTGGGCAGTATCCGCGGGCACCCAACTGCCTCTCCAAACGTGCCCTGTATCTGTACCCCGCATCTCCGATGCCATCTCCGGCCCAAAAAAAAGCCTACACAACGGCTTCATTTTTGATGAGGGACTTCCTTTGGCCCCCGGGATGGCCCACGCAACGTATAAATTTCATGTCAAAACCCATTTGCCAGCAGAATAGCAAATCAACCGGGTGGCTGGCCGTTTGGCCAGCCCGTTTGACCCATGGGTCAGCTAAAGACAGGTCTACCATAAAGTGGACCTGGTAGTAACACCCCGACGTGAGCTCTTGACTCACGTCGGCCAAACTACAATGTGTGCTCATTTTGACATGTGTTGTACCTACCAAGTCTACCTGATGGTAGACTTGGTGAGATTTTTATTACGGTAGACTTGCATCGCCATTGACAGAAAGCCTACCTTCCAGTCCGTTCAGCCGGGAAGATAACCAACACTGGCTGTACGGACTGGAAGGTATTGCTTTTTTTTATTTGAATCAAACACACAGCACTCCTCAGGCTTGTGCTGAGGAAGTGTTTAACAGTTTCATGACTGTTTTTATCTCTAGTATTTGATTCAATGATAAAAATAAAAAAAAAAATAAAAAAAAAAACCAAAATTAAAAAATTAAAAAAAAAACAAAAAATTAACAGGTTGTAAAAAAACAAAAAATTAAAAAATTAAAAAAAACGAAAAATTTGATTCAAGTTGCCAATAACAACACTCTAGTATTTGATTCAATAAAAAAAAAAACAAAAAAAAATTAAAAATTAAAAAATAAATTAAAAAAAAAAACTAAAATTTGATTTGAGTTTCAAATAACTCAAAGAATCAAAAGAACTAAAATATTAAAAACAATAAAAATAACTAAAAAAATAAGACTGAAAAGGATAAAAAAGAAATTGAAAAAAAATAGGATCTGAACAAAATTAACAATAATGATTAAAGATAAAAAATAAGAAATAAGAATCGGAACAATTCAAAGAAATAAATAAAAACAAAAATAAAAAAAATAAAAATAAAAATAAAATAAAAATAAAAAATAAAAGTAAAAATAAAAATAAAAAATAAAAATAAAAATAAAAAATAAAAGAAAAGAAAAGAAAAAAAGAGAAAAATAAAATAAAATAAAAAATAAAATAAAAAATAAAAAAATAAAAAAATAAAAAAATAAAAGAAAAGAAAAGAGAAAAAATAGAAAATAGAAAATAAAAAATAATCAAAATAAAAATCAATAGCCTTTTTAAAACAATGTTGGATCAAGTTGATTAGTTGAAGTTGATGCCATTTCATCTGGTTTCTTTAAATCCCACTTCTTGAGGCCCTCATGCAATGAGTCAAGCCATTTGATGGCATTAATTAAATTAAAAGAAAGTTGACAAAAATCCCAAGTAATTTCAGATAAGTGTAATGATGAAGAGTTGATGATAAAATTAGTGTCATCATTGTGTGTCATTTCGAATGCTTTTACAGGAGATTCTTTGCGCTCAATCTTCAATAAATGTGTGGCTGTCAGCTGGCATGATTGATTGTGACAATTATGTTGAAAATTGACACATTGCTTGATATTCTAATGAAATAAGATAAAATAAAAATTAATTCAATTTTCATAAATTAAAAAAAATAGAAACTTACAACAGAGTCGACATAAACAACTTGGTCTGTTTTCTTTATTTCTCTCATCCTGTAATATTTATTCAAATTTTTTTGCTGAAAAACTGTGATTTGTAATATATATTTGGTCTGATAATGGGGTTTATTCAGTTTCCAAAGAAAATTGATGCGTCGAATTTCATGAGTTTCAAGCTTCTGGGTTGTATTGAACTGTTTTAAAAAAAAAATTGAGAAAAAAAAAATGAAAAAAAAAAAGGGAAAAAAAATATTAGTCAGATTAGATTCAATAAATTATGCTTGAATTTAACAAAAAAAAAAAAATTACAATACAAAATAATTTTTCTTCAGATCATCTTTGAAGTTTAATTTGATTTCTGCAATTTGATGAATTTCATAGCCAATAAAATGATTCTTCAATGCTTCTGGACATTCCATCTTGTTTGATTTAGTTACAGAATTTCTTTTCACTATAGAATAATTGAGATTGGATGTAGTAAAATTGTTATAACCAAAGGACATCTGAATATTTGGATTAGTTTCAAAAATGTTGGTGACCAGAGATGATGCATGAATATATTTCTTCTCTGTTTGATCAAACATTAAACTTCCTGAAATAATCTGTCAAAGGGAATAATAGTTTGCAAAAGTAATAGCAATATCACAACCGGGGCTCTGATGATTAGAATGAACTGAGGCGTTAAGTAAGACACTATTCAAGCTTTCATACTTTTCAGTTGCAAAAATGCTAGCAGGTCCAAAACAGAGAATAGATGCTGGAAGGTGCAGGATCATATGAAATTTGGGCTTGTTGATCCACTGAGCAGAAGAACAAATTATATGATATAGAAAGAGGTTGATTCTACTTTTTAAATCCATTTCATAATTTTTCATATCCGCAATATGAGTTTTAAAAACAAGAGGAGTGAGGTGACAAAGAGCAGACCAGATGTTTATTTGTTTAGGATTCATGATAGAAAAAATACAAATGGGGCAGCTTGGAGAATGGTTTTTAAATCCCTACCAACTAAACTAGATGCATACTTGACCAGAACTGATGGTTTTAATGAAAGAATTTGAAGAGAGTCTGTGTTGAATGATTGCCATAAACCAACAAGTTTTTTTTCTTTTTTTCATCTTTAGCAATTGCTTTCATAAAGTCTCTAACCAGATATTTTACCACTCCTAGGAGAAAAACATGTAAAATTTTGACTGGGGTGTATTTTACTCCATCAAAGCCTAAATAAATGTATTCAGAACAACTAATCAGCACCCAAAAAAATTTAAAAGAATATAAAAAAAAAATTAAAAAAAAAAAATATTTGTAAAAAAAAATTTAAAAAAAAACCTTTTAACTGGAAAAAAGGATTCAAGAGTCTTTGTTTTGCATCTTTTTCCAAATTTAAAATTTTCATAGGAACTCCTTGTTGCATGGCATTAGGAATTGGTTTTTTGTTTTCTAAAAGTTTTTTCTTTTCTGATTTAAATTCATAAATTTTTTCTGCAAATTTACCTCCAATGACATCTTTAATTCCAAGTTGCCTGGCTTTTACTTCTGATTTCTCTTTGGTTTCAGTTTTTGTGTATTCCCACCACTCACAAGTTTTTTCAATTGTTTCAGACCAAACATGTGTTTTGTTTGGTTTCTATTTATTGATAAAAAAAAAAGGAAATCAACTTCAATCATATATATAAAAAAAAAATTGATTAAAAAATAAAATACCTTTAATCCATGAGAATCCATTTCTAAGAAATTTTGAATATAATTCATTTTTTTTTTCAATCTTTGCACTTACTGCCAAAGAACACATTCGACATGGGTTGAGTGATTTTCCAGGATTTGGAGTACTTGTAGCTTCAGCGTGCATTGGTGAGTCGCCCAAAGAGCATAAAATTACTGTCATTGCTATTACCTCTTCAGAAAGGCTCACATCATATGCAGTGAATCCATCTATGGTCAATTCACTAAAAAAAAGACAAAAAAAAAGAATAAATGAAAATTCATCTAAAAGAAGATAAATGAACAGATATGAAAAAAAAAAGGATAAAAATCATACTTCAATTCTAATACCACTGTCTCAGCCAATTCCACCGCCATGGAAATATCGGAGGTGCATAAAAAATGACAATTGAACTGTTGATTAGAAATTTTGGGAGGGAGACCACAAAGAGTATAGTCATATGAAATATGTTTGTTGAATTGTTTTGAAACATTTCCAGATGTATCATTGGCATATAAACTAATTGGAACATATCAGATTATTTTTACCTGTGCTTTGAGCCTCCATGGATTGGGCAAGGAGATTTTTTTATTTTTTTCTGAGTCTGAGTCCGTTTCTTAATTTTTGAAGTCATACTTTTATTGTTGTTCATCAACCAAACTATTTTGAATTTAAATGGATATATTAAAGAATTTTTTTTTCTCTTACCAATAATAAAATTTCCACATGCTTCAGATATTTTTGAACCATTTCTAAATTCAATTTCAGAGTATAAAAGATCAAAATCATCTATTGGAATGGTCAGTAAATCTTGGGAATTAAATTGAATTCCCTTTGGGATATAGAAAGAGAATTTGGTTTTTTCTTGATTATTTTTTGTTTTTGGTTGAATACATTTAGAAAATTGTCTAGAATGAGATATATAAAAAAAAAATGGGAATCATGATTTTTTTTGAGGAATTAATTAAAACAGGTTCAAATATGTAATAAGGTTTTTTATATGGGAATCATGATTTTTTTTGAGGAATTAATTAAAACAGGTTCAAATATGTAATAAGGTTTTTTATTTAATTCTGACTGAACCATTTGAACTCTTAAATCAGGGCCAAGGTCCTCTCTCCATTTAGTAGTTTTTGAAAGTTTATAAATATCCACCCCTTGAGGGTCTATAGGGATCCAATCAATATGCTTATATATTGAAATATGGATTAGCAAGATCCTTCAAAATTAAAATGTGGAAAAAAAAATAAAAAGGACCATGGATAAAAGAATTAAAAGAGACCACACCCTTTCAAAAAAAAAAAAGGGATAAAAAAAAAACAAAAAAACCAAAAAAAATCATGAGAAAATTATTCTGGATAAATGTATGATGTTGTGTTCAAAAAAAATCAAACATGTGATATAATGTCCTTCACTGAGAGTGCAAAACAGTCAATATCTGTGACACTTTTGGTTTCACGGATTCTATATTTAAAATTTTTCTGGATTTGATGTTGGTTTCTTTTCAAAGCCTCCCAACTTGGAAGAACCACGTCGCACAAGGTCAGGATCCGCCCAATTTGTCCATATATGGTACGCAAGATGATTTTTTGCAAGTATCCAAGCAAAAGCAAGCCAACCAGGTACTGAAATCATTTTTTATTTTTATTTTGGAATTTAAGTGATAACTCACAGTCTCCGGGTTGATAGAAAATAAAATTTTGGCTCACCATCTTATCCTTGAAAGGATACCACTCGGAATGTGAGTCCGTTTCCTTTTTTTCCATTTCCATTTCTTCTTTCTCATATTCAAAAACCATATTTTCTTCTGACTCTTGGATTTGATTTGTAGCAAAACCAATTGGATCAATCCAATCATCTTCATCACCATCTGAATCAGCATCCGGAAACAGAAGATAATTCCTCAAAAAAGTCCGCCAGCAGGTTGATGGGGTCTTCCTTTTGAGTATTTTAAAATTCACTATCTTCTTCATCAATGATTTGAGGTACATAAGTGGAAGTTTCTTCCATTTCTTCTTCAGCTACGTTGTTATCCTGATGAACGGTTTGATTGTTTGCTTGAATAGAAACTGAAGCATTGGAAACAGGATTGCAAAATTCTAGAACCCTCCTTTGGTGATTAGGAAGCCTGATATGACGGTTCACTGATCTCATCATTCTTGATTGGCAAAGGCAACATGAATATCTGATGCCCTCCGGAGTTGCATGCTCATTAAAATCTACACATTGAAAATCTTGACATTGTAAGTACCATTATGTTTTACCATTTTTTTTATCAAACTGTAAAAAAAAAAAAATTCTTATGATGCAGTTTGGAATTCATCAAGTATAGATTGCTATGTTAATGGTCTTGAGGATTGTGGATTAGCTGAGTTATTATTTTTTTCTTCATTTTAATAAGATCTGATCTTATTTTTTCTTTGTCTTGTCTTGTTTTGATCTTTTTTTTTCTTTTAGTTTTTTTCACTCATGTCTTGACTGCTATAAAATTGGCAGTTGAGTTTGCCTCTTCACCCCCCAATCCACTCCCAATCATCTCAAAATCTTCTCCCCCCCCCCATATCTCACAACCAACTTCCTCAAATTTCTTTCAACAATTTCGCAAACGTCTCAAATGGATACCCACAATCCATTTGGAGAGAAAGATGACATCTCATCCTTTCTCAATGTCAACTACCGCCAACAATATATTACACCCGATCAGCCAGAAGCTAGTGGTCCGAATCCAAGTGGCCATTTTCCCCACCCCCCATTGCTAGATCAACCTGGTCATTGATATGATCTGTTCCAATTTCCAGGAACTTTACAACTTAGATAATCACCATCTGGAAGTTGCAACCAAAACAAGCAACCTAAGTTTTCTCAATTTCTTTTTTATCTTTTATAAAGTAAACCAAAAAACAAATTGGATTCGTTTTATTTTCTTGTCAATCAATCCTTGCAGTGCCCTCAAGCTGAAATGCATGAAAACACTATGTTTGCATTAGAATCCATCCACCAACTTGTAAGCAACAGCCAAGTGATGGCATCAACTCCTAATTTTAACAATACAATCAAGCTATGTGTTTTTTTTTTTTTGATTCAAATATTTGCTAACTCAAATTTCATCTTACTAACTGTATCTGATCCGGCTTTTCTATCTGGAAAATCCCGATTAACACTTCTGTTTCCTCAGGTTGAGGCTTACTCAACCACCACCAATCAATCTAAGCATACTTTAAAAAATTGCTTTGGATTGATATGTTGAGTAAGTTTTTTTCTTCCTTTTTCAATATATTTTATTTCATATTATCCATGTTAGAAAAACTAAACTGATTAATCATTCAATTCTTAATGTAGGATGTGATTGAAAATCAACCAGCCGAATGGAAGCAAGCCAACTTGGCTCCAGGGCATTTGGATGAGGATCCTGCAGCCCTAAGTGTGTTCAACAAATTCATGAGCAATCAGCTCAAACAAAATTGTGGTGTGTTTTGTAATCTAGTAAGTTTTTAGCTTGTCTTTTGCTTTTATTTTTACATGATTTTACAAAAAAAAACAAATAAATTTTTTAAAAAAAAAAAAAAATTCAAATTTTCCTCTAGCTTCTGACAAATGTTTTGGAGACCAAACACATCATAATCCAAGGACCAGTTCTAAGCATGACAGATTTAATCATACTGGCCAGTTTTTTTCTTTCTTTTTCTTTTTTTTTTCTTTTCTTTTTCTTTTTTTTTCTTTTTTTTTTTCTTTTTTTTTTCTTCTTTTTTTCTTTTTTTTCTTTTTTTTTCTTTTTTTTTCTTTTTTCTTCTTTAATTTTTTGTTTTCAAGATTTATTGCTAACTCCTGTTTGGATACAAATGTTGCAGATATTTACAGAACTACCTGCTAAAAAGCAAAAGCTTTCCCCTAGTTTGATCAAGGAGAAAGCACATAATAATTTTAGAATCAGGATTTGAATGGCCCATTTGAGGATAGCTATGGTCCATCACTACCACACCAAAGGAAACCAGTCCACAACCAACTGGGACCAGATTGACAATAGAATTAATTTTTTACAGGGACAATCTAAAGAATTTCAGAAAAAGTGAGCTCTTTGAATTTTTTTTTTTTTTAATTCCATTATATTGTTACTTCTTTACATTTTCATTTGTTTATATTCTTATTGATTTTTTTATATTGTTATTGATTTTTTTATATTATTATTGATTTTTTTATGTTATTATTGCTTTTTTTATATTATTATTGATTTTTTTATATTATTATTGATTTGTTTATATTATTATTGATTTTTTCTTTCTTTTTTCCATTTGATAGACACACAGAGCTAATCCTTGAGAAAGATGCAGAGCTCTTTTCTCATGGATTACACATCAAAGGCATCTCAATAGAATCAATCAGAGTGCCCAAGATTGCTGATATCCATTTAGCTCTGGGCACTCTTCCTGTCCCTCACAAAGTTTAGGAAGAAAACAATGATGATCAATAAGCACAAAATGTTTTAATCCTTTTGTGCTTCCTGAGGTTTTTTTTTTTTCACTGCTTTTATGTTCTTAACCCATCCACTTTAATGACTTAAACTCATTTCATTTTATTTCCCAATTTTCTTTCCTTTTTTCAATTGTATGACTTAAACTCATTTCATTTTATTTCCCAATTTTCTTTCCTTTTTTCAATTGTTTTCTTCTTTCCTTTTTTCAATTGTTTTTTTCTTTCCTTTTTTCAATTGTTTTTTATTATTTTTATAATAATAATTATTTATTTTTATAATAATTATTATTTATTTTTATAATAATTATCATTTATTTTTATAATAATTATTATTTATTTTCATAATAATAATTCTTTATTTTTATAATAATTATTATTTATTTTTATAATAATAATTATTTATTTTTATAATAATAATTATTTTTTTTATAATAATAATTATTTATTTTTATAATAATAATTATTTATTTTTATAATAATAATTTTTTATTATTATAATAATAATGATTTATTTTTATAATAATAATTATTTATTTTTAGGGGGTTGTTTTTTGCACCACCCAAAACCTGTCGTGCACCGCCTTTTGACGTCAGGAGGCTGTCCAGCCTTTTTTATTTTTTTTAAATATTTTTTAAAAATACTTCTAGGTTTCCTAGAGTAACCAATTTTTTTTCCCAGCATCCTGAGTACCCCTCCTTCATCTTCTAAGCTTTTTAGCCCCAACAAAGAAATTGAAATACTCCATATTTAGAAGAAAAATAAAAAAAAATGGTTAATGCGGGAAATATGGCCTGAAAATTTTATGACATGTATTTCAACCTTATTGGAATATAGGATAAAAATATTCTCCACGGGGAAGCAAAAAAAGTACGTTTTACGTTTACTTTTGCAAAAACTGGCACAAGTACCAAAATTATGCAAAAGTAAACGTAAAACATACTTATTTTGCTTCCCCGTGGAAAATATTTTATCCCATATTTCAATAAGGTTTAAATACATGTGATAAAATTTTCAGGCCATATTTCCTGCATTAACCATCTTTTTTTATTCTTTTTTTGATTTTGTGTACTCCCTAAATATGGAGTACTTCAATTTCTTTGTTGGATCTAAAAAGCTCAGAAGATGAAGGAGGGGTACTCAGGAGGCTGGGAAAGAATTTTGGCTACTCTAGGACACCTACAAGTATTTTTAAAAGATATTTAAAAAATTTAAAAAGCGCTTGACGGCCTCCTGACATCAAAAGGGGGTACGCAACAGGTTTTGGGCGGTGCGAAAAATGACCCCCTATTTTTATAATAATAATAATTATTTATTTTTATGATAATTATTTTTTATTTTTATAATAATTATTTTTTATTTTTATTTTTTTTAAAATAAAATATATATTTTTTTTAAAAATATTTTAAAAAATTATTTTTTTTTAAAAAAAATAAAAATAAAAAATGTTTTTTTTAAAATATTTTTTTATGCGCCCGTGGCTGAGAAGTCACATGGTGGTTTTCAGTCCGTTGCAAAAAAACCTCACAGTGGCTGCGCGTCAACCAACATAGCGATGGGCAGGCCACGGTGAGGCTTGCTCAACGGGTGGCTGGCAGTCGACTTCCGTGGGGGTGCACTTGCGTCGTCCAACAAGTGTAATCCCGACAGAAATCCGACGCAGAAAATTGGCGCGGGTGGGGCGACGCGGGCTTAAGGAATGATCCCGGGGTGTGGATCAGGGGGTCAGGCTAGGCTCGAGGCCCGGTCCCTGATTCTACCCGGGTATGCCCTGATTCCCCGGGGCATCTTTTTCCATATATTTTTTTTAAGCTTAACCTTGATTACCTAAGGTATATGTCCGCTGTTGGACATATTTTTTCGATCAGCATGAAAAGGAAGAACCCAGAAACCCCCACCAGCATCTTATCCACCCATCCCGCCACCCCAAATAATCCGATTGACCTGGACAAATCCGAAATCGACGACCCCAAGGAATTTTCCAGCTCCAAAAAATGCAGTTGGGTCTGGAATCATCTCAAGGAAGAAGACGGAGTTGTGATCTGCCAAGTTGTTACCAAAACTGGCAATACCTGTGGCAAAAAGCTCAAGAAGGATAAAAGCTGTAGCACCAAGAACTTGCATGGGCATTTACTACAAATACATCGTCTAGCAGACCCAAACCTCACAAAGAAGACCAAAATGAATCATATTGACCTTCAGAAATGGAGACAAATGGGCTCTTTGCAACCAAAGGTATGATGTGTTGTCTTTTTATATTTTTTTCTTATATTTTTCCTTCTCTTGATGAATTTTGAATGTATTTCTGACAATATATTTTTTGCATCTTCTTACTTCTAGCACAAACTCAACAACAATACGCTAAAAACTGCATTGGTGTACATGATAGCCGATTGTGACCTCCCTTTCACAATTGTTGAGCGGAAATCTTTCCGCAATCTCATTTGCCTCATCAACGAGGGTGCCATGCCTCTAGTTAATACAACCAATCAAGCCTCCATCATGAACCACTCCTCTCGTATGCATCTTTCATCCAAAAAGATAATTGGAACCGATTACCTTTCCAAGCAAGTCTCAATTTCTTTGACTCAAGACGCCTGGTTGGCCCCTAACATTACTGCCTTTATGGCAGTAACGGCACACTTTATAGATGATAAATTTGATATGTGGGACTTGACTATTGCAGTCCCACACATTGAAGGTATATATTTTTATTTTTTGATGATATTTTTGGAATCTTTTATGATATTCTTCATATTTTTATCATTTTTTTATGATATATTTTTTTCCATATTTTTAACATTTTTTTATAATGATATAACAATACTAAATAGGGCGTGTCAAAGTCAAAAAAAATTTGGAAAAAAAATGGCGGATTTCAACCAAATCTGCCATTTAAAATCTGCCATTAATTTCTGAAAACAATCGGTTTTTTCACTGGGGTCGTGTCAAAGTTAGCTTAAAAATAAAGTGTATTTTTCACAGAACATAATTTTTCTGAAATTTCTTAGCGATTTTTTAATTCCTCCATACCAACCAACGAACACTATCATCACATCTTCAATATTTCTTTCACCTATCAAAAATCAATCATGCCAGAAAAAAGAACCACCCCACGACAAAAATGCCAAATCCAAACCTCAATCACACAGAAAAACCCCATTGATCCCAAAAATTCAGTCAAGACTTTGACTCCATCAAAATCTGGTCAACTCAGGAAGGGAGACTATTTGATCTTAATTAATTGGCTCATAAACAATAACTATGATGCTTGTTTTGGATCAGAGAACGAAACCCGTATTGGAAGGCCCCCATCAACCAAGGTTAATGGTTTTCAATTAATGGCCAATGAGCTCAAAAAAAAAACTAAAGGGAGGATTGATCTGACTTCCAAGCCAAATCCAAACCTCAATCACACAGAAAAACCCCATTGATCCCAAAAATTCAGTCAAGACTTTGACTCCATCAAAATCTGGTCAACTCAGGAAGG
>KN361815.1:1279-13474 GCA_000785685.1 Uromyces viciae-fabae
CTTCTTTTTATTTTCTTTTTATTTTTACTTTTTTTTTCTTTTTTTCTTCTAACAAAAACAGGAGATCAGCCGGTGTTGTCCAATGAGCAAAATATCTTCTTGATTATCATCGGAGTCCATGTTGGTTGGTGGTTGAGAGAGGAAAAAAATTTGCTTGAGCCGCTAAAGAAGCGGCCTGCGGTATACCATGGACCTTTTTTTGGGGTGCCAAAACTGCACGGCAGTTGTAAAAGTTTTGAAAATAGCCACTCAATTGACCTCCCGTGGTGGAGATGGTCTCACCAAAGCCATATCAATAACTCCACTAGTTTAAGAGCTCCTCAAGGCAGAAGACTTAAAAAGGGTACTCAGAATTATTTCACAACATCACAATCATTATGAATACATCTTTATGCATCACAAAATAATATATAAGTCAATAAACCATAACAAATACCACATAATCCATATCTACTATCACATATCCACTCCAAGTTTCATAGATAAGAGGCTATGACCTCATTTACTGTAAATATTCAACTACCACAGGATACACACACACTTACACATGTTTAGAAAGCCTCTGACCTCATATTACAATTCCCAATTGTTTCAAAAGGGATTAGCCCACATGTCTGGAAGGAGATAAGATAAGATACACTAGCACTGATGTCATGTCTGTGCACTGTATGATTTTCTGACACCCTGTTTTGTTGCACCCTGTTTTTCACACCATTTTTCTATATAAGGAGCTCTCTCCTCAGTGTTTCCCCCCCATCTGATTTATCAGGAAATTATCCCCAGCCATGATAATAATAATACTTACATACTTACCAAGAAATAAACACTTAAAAAATATTTAATACTCTCAGTGTGTAGCCATTTCTCACATTATTTATCTTTCTTAGAGCCATAAAGGACTTGACTCAGCTCCTTGCTCTCACAGCTATCCTGCTGTCCCCCTTCCCTTTTCTTTTCAAAACCAATCTGAGTGCTGGAAACTCCCTCTTAAACTTCCAATTTCTTACCATCAACCACTTGTAGCCTTGCTCCCTGCTCATTCTCAGACAATGAGTCTATCAGTAATTTCTTTTCATTAA
The DNA here is from genome assembly GCA_000785685.1 of Uromyces viciae-fabae. Taxonomy (NCBI): domain Eukaryota; kingdom Fungi; phylum Basidiomycota; class Pucciniomycetes; order Pucciniales; family Pucciniaceae; genus Uromyces; species Uromyces viciae-fabae. The sequence goes on from KN361815.1 coordinate 2,359, forward strand.
GAAAGGCCGAGTACTTACTCCTTCATTGCTTTCTAAATTCTGTCATAAGGGCTTAAACTCTCTAGCCTCTTTTGGAGTCTCACACCAATCCTTCAAAATTTCAAGAACTTTATTGGTTTCATACCCAATCATTTGAATTGGCATTCTCCAATGTATGCATCAATCACAATCACCATTATGCCTTGCATTATTTACAACAAATTGAGTGGTGGGGTCCACCAATGGGTATGAATGAATTTTCTGGGGAACGTGTGAATGGGAACAAAACTTGTCACCCAATACTCAAACAAGCTGGGTTCCTTTAAATCTGCAGAAGGGCTCTATTTCAACAAAAAAAACACCAAATATCTGCATCAAGTTCACAAATAACAGAGCCAGTGGTTATGGCTGGGTCCTGCATGTAAAAACATAGCAGAGGATGGTCACGATCAACATGTCTGTGTGGTCATTCCAGAGATGGCTGATGGGTTAATGGAAAAAAGCATCAAGCCTTAAGAAAGCTTCCTCGGTGCACTCTCAGACCTCAATATCTCTCTGATGAGAGACACAACTATGGGTACAGTGGTTTGGCCCAAGCAAGTAACAAATGTTTGTGCCTACAGGAAGCTACCAGCCTGGTCTATGGAATATCACAATCCTTTCACCCTCATTTGACCAATTCAATATGAACAACATTTGCATGCACCAGCCCACACTGTGGAATGACTTTGAAACGGTGCTCTCACCACTTTTTGTTGTTATTTCAATGTATAATTCCTCATTTTTCATGGGATGAAAAAATAAAAATAAAATACATGCAATGAATATACTCTTGAATCATAATTATATACCCTCAATGTATCCTAAGGGTCTAATTGAATTTGGAACAAAATTTTATCAGGAAAAAAAGTAAGTTTTCTAATCCCAGATAGAATCACCACCAATGTGCAACTGATACCTTTCCTCACATTCATCATCTTCATGATCTTCATTGACTAAGCATATCTTTGATTTTAACCATCTTCCCCATCTTCATTCATCTCTTCTTGCATGCTGTCATCAATAAATTCCTCATCATCATCATTCACAATCTCCTCAATTTCTCTCTTGCCTGATGTGTTTCTCAACACAATTTCATCAGGGCAAGTAGAACCATTATTATTGCTTCCCGCGTCTCCCTTGTCTTCTTCTGCCTCTACCTGGATTTTGTGGGATAATTTGTAAGGTTTGACTGCCTCTTGCCAAAAGTTTGTGTTGAATTTTTTATCTGTTAGTCATAATAAACATTTGAGAATTCTTTATCTACATATCCAACCAGGTTTCTATATAAATAGTAATTTATTATAGTTCTCTGCCTAATTTAAACTAATTCTAACAGTAAAATGAAAAAAAATTCAACTCTTATTGAGTTCTGTGTGTGCAAACCTTGTGTGCAGTTGTTTTCAATTTTTAAAATTGAATGATCCCCCATTAATTAAAATTTTCAGAATGGTGAAGTTTAAAATCCCACAATACCCAATGCAGTTATTTTTTTGTCTTGGAAAATATCCCTCATTAAATTGAGTGAAAGAATGCGCAAAATGTGGAACAATAAAATGCACAAAATTTGGAACAGTTCCTTATCTGAAAGGGATGCTAACTGTGACAAATTAAAAACTTTTTTAAAAGAACAACCATACATTTTGATTTTCTATTTTCCTTTTTTCTATTTTTCTATTTTTACTTTTTCCTTTTTACTTTTTCTTTCCTCTTTTTTCTTGGTCTTTTATCTTCTTTCTTTCATATCACATGTATGTTTTTTTTTTTTGAAATGTTGAATTTTTTTTATCTTTTTTCCTTTTTTCTCTCCTCTTTTTCATTTTTTTCATTTTTCCATTTGTTTATTATTACCATTTTTATTTTTTTTCATTTTTTTTTGTTATTCCTTTTTTTCTATTTTTTCCCACCTTAATCAATTTTGAATGTATGTTTATTTCTCTTCTTTTTTTTTTTCTTTCTTTCTTTCTTTCCTTCTTTCTTTTTTTTTTATATTTATTTAAGTGATTTATTTTTATTGTTGAAATTTTTAATTCTTTTTATTTTGTTCCTTTTTTTCTCCGTTTCTTTTTTTATCTTTTCATTTTTTCATCTTTGCATTTTTTTTGTTTTTTGTTTTTTTGTGTTATATATTTTTAATTTTGTTTTGTGTAATGTATTCTTTTTTTTTTTTTTCGTTATGTACTGTTTTTTTTTTTTTTTGCACTGTTTTTTTTTTGGTTATGTACTGTTTTTTTTTTGTTTGATGATTTTATTTTTATTTTTGAAAAAAAAAAAAAAAAGAACATTTAAATCAAATGCAGAAAAATAGAAAAAAAGGAATAAAATGTCACAAAGATGAAACATAAATAAATCTCACAATTAAGCAGATAAAATGAGGAAATGAAACCATTGAAAATCAATGATAATGCATTGCAGACAGCTTAAATAAAGGTTGCAAACAGCTACTAATTTAATTATGAGGCTTATCAAAGAACAAGAAAAAAAATTAAGTTTTGATAAAAAAAAACAGAAATTGAATAAAACTCAACTTAGATGAGACTCTTACTAGAAAACTTCTCCAAACTTTATCTGAGTGAAATATGCTTGTGTGAATAGTTTTATTAATTACTTGATTGCTTTGAAACTCATGAAACTTTATTAATTCGATTCTTAAAGGTATGTGAGTCCTACATCAGTTTTTGTTGATTTTACGGTGATGTAGATGAGAGATTTGGATTGAGGAAAAGATTTTGAAAGAGAAGAAAGGGAGCAGTCATAGTTTTAGATGATTTTATGGCTCAACTCAACAATTTTATTTCATTCACAGCAAGCAGTATTTATAGAAAAAGAAAAGAAGTTTCACAACTCTGTGACATGTTATACCAACATCAGAATCTTACCCACTACTACACATGAGAAGATAACTAATTTGACTACTAAGGCTGCATTTGGCACCAACATAATAGTGTAATAATGATAAAAATTATCACACCATTATCACGGGGGATAATGGGGTGAAATAACATCATGATGCTACGTTTGTTGAAACGTCATGAATCTCAGATTACCATGGTACTTTATGATCATGGCCATCCTCCCAGCCATTTTGATTATTTTGGTCGGACCCAAAATAATCATGGAAATAATCTGATTAAACCCCCATGTGAGAAACAAGTCAGAGGATGCAAGTTCCTCCTTTAACGTGAGAACAACAAAACTTCAAATCAACTTCCATCAAAAAAACATCCATCAAAAAACATCATGGACCCTGCACTTCTTGGTGCCCAATGTCTCACAACATCAACAGCTCCCAGTCCAGGGAATTCTCAACCACAATCACCTGAAAAAAACCCACAAGATGAATGGTTTCAAACTCGCTGCAGAATCCCAGATTCAGAACTGTCTACCACAGAAGCAAGTGAGAATGAACCACACCTTCCTCAAATTTGACTAACCCAAGGGCCCAGACGAGTTACATCAACCAATTCTCCCAGTCTTTTTTCTCCGTATCCTACTGAAATTCAAGTGAAAACCCCTTCTGATTCTACTCAATCTCAACGCAAGAAAACAAATTGGACGGGACCAATGGAGTCATTGGCCATGGATTTGTACATCAAGGCTGTGGAAAAAGGAAAGCATTCTGATTCTGGTTTCAAAGCAGAAACCCATTGCTCGATTGCAACAGAAATCAACAACACCTTCCCTCATGCAAATTTTGATGCGCTGAAGGTGAAATCAAAGCTCAGTCAATCCTTTGAAAAGGATTATGATTCTTTCATGGCGTGTCGTGATGCCAGTGGTTTTGGCTGGAATGAGATAACATGTGAAGTGACGGCTGCTGAAGATGTGTGGGAAAATTATCTGAAGGTGTGTAGCTTCTTTACATTCCTTGATGTTTTGATTGATAGCAACATTGATTCAATCTCAATATCTCACTTCAATATGTTAAATTAAAAGTCTCATCCCCATGCGCGCAAGTTCAAGGGCGCTGCATTCCCTGAATGGAGAAAACTCGAGTTAATCTTTGGTTCTACTTGTGCTACTGGGCGCCATGCACAATCTTCAAGGATGGATCATGTTTCAGTCTCACCCGCCCTGCTCCGATTCAACCGATACACTCACCTTCATTTGACTCACAACAGCAGGCATCTGATAGCTCGAACAAAATAGCAAGTGGTGCATCACATGGTCGGCGGGGAAATAAATCTCAAGGCCGTAGTGGGAACCAGTTGATTGCAAACGCTATCAACAACCTTGTAGGATACCTTCAGCTAAACCGTGAAAAATGTGAGCACACCACACGTCATAACAGTGCAAGACAAGAAGCTGTCATCTTTTATCAAGAAGAATATGCTGCAGAAGCCAGCCAACGGTAAGCCCTTGATGCCTTCAAGGTGTTTAAAAGTGAGGTAAATGCTCAAATTTTTTTGGGCATAAAAGATAAAGAGCTACGTCTTCAGTGGCTCCATCAAGAAATTGCAGAGTTACATTATGAATCATCTTGATATCAATTATAATCATTTTTCTTCCATTTTAAAATATTCTCCACCTTGTAAATCTACTAGTAAATAGAATTAATATATAGTATAACAAATAACTCCTATCTTGACTACATAGATTTCTTATACTTCTTACATTTTTTTTTAGTTTAAATAAAAAAACTTGTAGAGGAGATAGATAAAAACAAGCATAGAGAAATGATGAAAATTTATGAGATGATTTCATTGATCCGATGCTCTGAAATAAAGAAGAATTGCTGAGTAAGTATTTGGCAATACCATGGACCCCATGTAAATTTAAGTGAGCTATTTACCAAGATTGAGATTGAGCAAGGAGGCGCCTCCGGTGAGCTCTCCTCTCTCTTCTTTTCTTATTTCTGCGTCTTCTGTGTTCCCTCTCTCTTGGGGACATTTCGGCGAATCGTGTGTAGTCTTGGATTTCAAATACATGATCAATCTCCCATTGTTGGCGAGAATGGGTCTCAAACGATAATTCGGAGCTATTATAATCTGAGTAGTTGGACATGGTAGGGTTTTTTTACTAGAGGGGGAAATGGGATGATAAAAATTTACCTTCATTTCCCCCTCCTTATATATTTTTTCGGCCTCTCACATTGAATCACTCATTGGATATGTTTCCCTGTGGGGTATATCCAATCGGAGGAGGTCCATATTATGGCAACTCATCATATGTTTAAATTGAGAAGTTTTTGATATCATTGTTTTATTTTACAATGATATCAACTACAAGCAAATTGAAAATAGTACATGTCTCTGTTGCTATGGATATAAAAAAATGATAAAAGATAACAATGAGGAAAGCAAAAAGATACATGCAGCGAAGCAAATCCAATCACCTATAACATCTACGGGATTGACCCATGAGAACTTGCTGGTATTGGGCCCACATATCAAGGGCTATTTGGTCTCTCCATTCGTCCAAATAGCCCTTCTGCCGTCCTCCTAGGTGTTGTTTATATTCATCAATATTGAGATCTTGGTAAGTTGTATCAGTATTGTTGCTGTGGAAGAAAATGTCATTTTGGCCATGGTGCATGACCACAATGTTGTGAATGCAAGCCAAAGCCATGGCCAGATCCCTTTGCTGGTCAATACCATACTCGGGAGCATGGCAAAAGACAGGGAATCGTTTTTTCAACACCCCAAATGTCCTTTCAATGACGGAGATTGAAGAGTTCCTCTTTTGTAGAGGGGCTGGGGAGAAAAATAGAGGAGTTAAAATAAACCAGAACAAGAAAAGATCAAGGAGAAATGGGAACTTACCGCTGAGATGCAAGAGCCTGTTCTCTCAAATGATAGCGTACTCCGCGATAAGGGACCAAAATCCCAGGTGCCAAACCATAACCCGCATCAGCCAAGTAGAAGTAATTCGAAGGAATGCGGAAGTCTTTTGCGCGCGCATCTGCAAGAACCCTGGCATCATGAGCTGAACCTTCCCAACCACCTAATATGTATGTGAACCACATACTGAAGTCGCATACCGCTAGGAGGCTCTGAGAAAAGAAACCCTTGCGGTCTCAATAGGCAGCTGATAAGGATTCCGGGACTGAGGCAGGGATATGGCATCCATCCAGTGCACCTAGACATTTATCAAAAAAAGGTGAGAATTTAGGATTTTGAGATATGTGTTGATGTGGAGAGTCTGTGCTGGGATGGGTAATGCATTTCATGGAAAGTTGAACCATAAGCTCCAAGATGTGTTGAAAAACTTTTGATATGGTTTGACCAGAGTGTTGAAAGCGATCTTGAGTTTGACGGTTTGAAGCACGTTGACCAACTATGTAAAGAAAAATAGCTACTTGTTCTTCAATAGGTAACATTTGAGAGATGGCCTTGACTTCAATTTTTTGGATTTCTTCACATATAAATAGAAAGGTTTGAACTGGAACTCGCAACATTTCCAATGCACAGTGGGGGTTTCCATGCAGTAGTGCTTGAGTGTATTCCACTCCAGTCATTGAGAGGTTGTTGTAAGGCATTTTTTCTTCTTGATTTCTTTGAACATACAACCTTGAGTTTGACTGTTTGAAGCATGTTGACCAACTATGTAAAGAAAAATAGCTACTCGTTCTTCAATAGGTAACATTTGAGAGATGGCCTTGAATTCAATTTTTTGGATTTCTTCACATATAAATAGAAAGGTTTGAACTGGAACTCGCAACATTTCCAATGCACAGTGGGGGTTTCCATGCAGTAGTGCTTGAGTGTATTCCACTCCAGTCATTGAGAGGTTGTTGTAAGGCATTTTTTCTTCTTGATTTCTTTGAACATAGAGAAGTAACAAGATAATTATGGTTATTATGATTTTTTCTTCAGTTTCATTATCTTCATGATGATTGAAGGAGAGTTGTGTATTGATTTCTATTTCTTCCGGATCTTGATGATTTGGAATGGTTTCTTGATGATTTGGAATAGTTGCCATGGTGAAAGTTGGTGGGGGAACTTTGTGATGACCTTCCAAATGCATGTGTGTTATTGTCAATTTGATGTTAGGTTATGATGATAAGCCAAACACACATATTATATTATGTGTGCGTATCATAATGCAAATTCTCACTGCGGCATTACTACAGTCTCACTTATGCCGCTATGTACATTATGTTGGTGCCAAACACAGCCTTATTCTATTTTTATTTTTTATTATCATTTTTGTTTTGTTTATCTTGGCTGAAATACATACTTTAGTTTCCACTTTATTAGATTTACAGTCTTGACTATCGATTCGGAGACTTACACGTATAAGGGATCTCTAAAATACATCAATATTATATCTAATTAGTCTATTGGTCTAAGAACCATGTAATTGATCAATCTCTAACCTTGTTCATCCTTTCTACGCGACGACTTCTAATCCCACTTGTCAAAAAAAAATTTGATCTCCAAACATAGATAGAGTCTCTTCCAGGGGGGGGGGGGGGGGGGCAAGAATTTAAATACATCTAGATTACATCAATTAGACCCTCCTCCTCTACACAAAAATGACTGACTCTGAACACGTCAATAAGGCCATCGCTCCTCTTAATGGTGAAAACTTTCAGAAATGGTTCTTTAGAATGGAAATCTTTTTACAACACAAGAATTTACTTAAATACTGTTTAGAAGCAGATGAACAAGAACTTACTGGTGCTGCTGCCAATAATTCTAAAGCAAAGAAAACTGAAGCCTGCTTAATCTTAATGAATCACCTCATTCCTGAAGCTTTTGATGCTGTAGTTAACTTAGACAACTCCAAGGACCCAAATAAGTTGTGGTTAAGTACAGTCCTACAACAATAAAGCAAGAGTATGGCTTAAATTTATGAGAATGGAATGGACTGGTAGTCTTGACACTTGTATTAGCAACTGCAGAAAAATTCTTAATGAAGTCTCTCTTATGGATCTTGGTGTGCCTGAAAATATTCTCTGCTACTCTATTCTGGCTGAGCTCCCCAGAACTATGTAGAACATTGTGGACTTGTCAGGTTATGAGATTATGTGATAATCCAACTAACCTACAAAATATTATTTTCATTTTATTATTTGTTTAAATACTTATTATTTACTTATTCAATATTTAAATAAATTATTAATTCAATATTTAAATAATTATTAATTTAATATTTAAATAATTATTAATTTAAAATTTAAATAAATTATTAATTTAATATTTAATAATTACTTATTCTTAATTATTAAAATAAACAAAATAACTTTTGGATTATGAAATTAAGATTATAATCCAATTTTCACGCTCCAAGGCAGAGCAGCTCCAAGCCTGAGCCTGAGTCTTCGAGGACCCGCGCGACATATCAACCCACCTGATCAACCAAACCTTCCGACTTCGAAGAGGCTGAGTATCTCTCCGCTTTTGAGTAAGCCCCTTGCTTTTCCCTCAGCAACATCTCATCAATACATTCGAAGAAAAAGTACATACCATGCATTTCCTCAAAGCATAACACATACCTGGCTATGGACTTATCAAAGAATGCGCTACTTTTCTTCGAGGGGCTCAAACTCGAAGTTACTCAACTACCCACTTTCTCTCCCTACTTACTTCATTCCTTTTTTCCATACTTCTTCGCTTTCCTCTTCTTTTAGTCTATTCCGTCATATCACGCACTTCTTCGAACATGTACCATCTCTCTTTTCTATTGTACGTCTGCTCCTTCAAACTCAGCAGAACTCATGTTCGAACCACGTATTGTCTTTCCTCATTTCTACCCACTCTCATTCATTACATTACAATAACAACTTATGTTTCATGTCCACTTCTAAAATTACTATATAAGTTGTACCTTTTTTCCTCATGACTTCTTTCTTCAGTTAATTAATATCAAGTGTTACGCTTTCTTAAACTATCACTCTTCGAGCCAGCTTGAGATTCAGTGCCCTTGAGTCTAGCTCCCGTGATATCTTTGAGATTACTTTGAACAACTCCCTCGAAGCAATCCTTGGCTTCCTTTTCCCTCCTAAGCGCATATAGCCATCTAAATCCCTCTAGTACGTCCGGGTGGTCGTATGACAGTATATTAATTAACTCCGATAATCTCTAAATCCACGATATCGTAGTATTATCCTTATTTTTTAGAATAATATAATCTCTCATGGCATTGGGACGTACCCCACCTCACTCTCGAACCAGATCTCAGGGACCAACTACCGTTCCCATGGTAGATAACCCGGATTTTACGTTTCGACACCAACAACCGGCTGTCATTCCAGCACCTGTGGATCCCGTTCGGCAATCTAAACCCAATCGTGGTAATCCTCTGGATCATGGCAAATTTGAACCTCCACAACCGCCGATCCCAGACTCCCCTCGTGGAGGAAGATGCCTAGCGTTCCTTTGAACCATAACCCCGACGATGTCGAAGATGGCAACACTAACATGGGCGACAACTTCATCACTGCACAGAGTAATGTTGATCAGACTCTTATCTCTGCTATCGTCCAAGCCCTCAAACGTAACGACTCGAGCAAAACCTCAAAGTTCAAAACACCCAATATGAAGGCTCCCGCTATCTTCGAAGGAAAGGACTACTCCCGATTGCGACCTTTCTTACACCAATGTAGATTACTCTTCTCCAATGATCCCGCAATGTTCACTGACGATTGCTTGAAGGTCATCTATGCCTCCTCTTACCTTGGAGGACAAGCCTCTGAATGGTTCGAGCCCTACCTCGAACTCCTTTCCAGCCAAAGCCTGGATTGTATACTCAACAACTGGGATAAATTCAAACAGCAATTATTTCCGCTCTTCGGCGATCCCAACAAAGTCTGTCACGCCGAAATCGAATTAGATCAGCTGGTAATGAAGGATAACAGCAAAGCTTCGACCTATATCTCTCAATTTCGAGCCCTTCAAACCCGTCTCAACTGGAATGATTCCGCCTTACTCTTTCACTTCCGAAAAGGCCTTCCAGCTCGCATAATGGATCACTTATCCATCAACGGTCAACGGTTCCAGACCCTCCAAGAAATCATTGACCGGACCATCAAACTGGACAACGTCCATCAAGAAAAGATTCGAACCAAGAAGTTTGAAGTTCACTCTGCTCCCAAAGAAGATACCTCGAGAAACTCTCAATCCTCGAGCAAAAAAGCTTTGAAGCATTCAAAATCTTCGAAACCCCCAGCTTCCTCTCAATCCAACCCCTCCAAGACTCCATCTGCCATCACAGCCGTCCTTGGCAAAAGTGGTAACTTGAAGGAGGAGGAGAAAGCTAGAAGGGAAAAAGAAGGTCTTTGTATGTACTGCGGTGGAAAACACTCTTTAGAAACTTGTAGTAAAAGGCTTGCTAAAGAAGCTGCCAAAGATGCTTCATCAAAAAAATAGTTGGTAGTTCTCTTATGACTTGCAAAGAAAACTACGTACCTTCTTCCTCTACTATTCCGCAATTCAATCTTCAAGCCTGTGCCACTCTTAACTCGCCAAGCTCGAGATACATTCTCTTCTATTCTTCAAATCTGTTGAATTTAGAGGCTTTTAATTGTTGAAGGAGATGCAACTGAATTTTCAGTTGGACTTAAGTCAAGTTGGTCGAGATAAAAATGTTAGATGACTAAGTGATTTATTTCTAAGTCTCAATCTGAGATTTATCACAGAAAATAAGTAACCCTCTGGCTATATCCAGAGGGGGCTAACAACAACACAATAAAAGATTAAATATAAAAGAATAATAAAAAGGAATAAAATCATGATAAAATAATTATGACAAAGCATAATTAGAATAATAAAATGAAAATAATAATCAGATGATTGAGTGACAAAGCACTTGATAATGACAAAGCACATAATAATGACATAGCACATAATAATGACAAAGCACTATATAAAAATAATACTAGATTGAGACAAAGCACAATGACTAAAGAGTATTGATAGATGTGACAAAGCACTCATAATGTCAAAGCATTATGTAAAATAGATCTGAATAGAGTGATTTAATTGAATAAAAATAAATGAGAAATAGTGAAGGTGATAAGAGTATAAAATAGAGCTAATAATTCCAAAAAAATCAACCTTATGGAGTCCTACTTGACTCTGGTGCATCAGTATCTTTCATTAGTCATGCTTTTGCCCAAAAACAACAATTAGACCTTGCTTCCGTAGACCGCTTT
>KN361816.1:5878-16491 GCA_000785685.1 Uromyces viciae-fabae
CAAATGAGAATGTGGATATTACCACACCTGTCATCATAGCATGGTATAATAATAAATCCAGACTTGTGGGGGACTTTAGAGCTTTAAAATCTTATACTTCCCCCGATAGGTATCCTATGCCTAAAATTATTGAATCATTGACAAAGCTTCATAATTCAAAGTACATTACATGTATGGATGTACTAAAGGGTTTTCACCAAAAAATAGTACATCCTGATAGTAGACAGCACTTAAGAATAGTATGCCATTTGGGTGTTTATGAATATTTAAGGATGCCATTTGGCATTAAAAATGCTCCATCACATTTTCAACGTATGATGGATTCAGAATTTCATGAAGAATTATCCCAACAATGGCTAATTATTTATATTGATGATATAATTATTTTTACTAATAATTTGGAAAATCACATGCTAAAATTGAAATTAATTTTAATTAAAGTCATTAAAATGAATATGAAAATTTCTTTATCCAAATGTCAATTTGGATTTCAAGAATTAAAAGCTTTAGGCCACATAGTGAATGGACTATCTTTGGGGATTGATCAACACAAAGCAGCTTCTGTATTACTTAAATCAATCCCACAAAATGTAAAAGAAGTACAAAGATTTTTGGGCTTTGCAATTTATTACAGATAATGTACCAAAATTTTGCAAAAGTAAACGTAAAGCGTACTTTTTTTTCTTCCCTGTAGATGAAATTTGTATCCCACATTCCAATAGGGTGGAAATATGTGTGATAAAATTTTTAGCCCATATTTCCCGCATTAACTATATTTTTTCATTTTTTATTTTATTTTGTGTAGTCCCTATATATGGAGTACTTCCATATTTTCTTTGGCTCTAAAAACTTCAGAATATGAAGCAGGGGGGCTCAGGGTACCAGGAATAAAATTTGGTAATTTTAGAACCATTGAAAGTATTTTTTAAAAATATTTGAAAAAAAAAAAAAATCCAACGTCCCCTGGCGGTCCCAAACCGTGTGTAAACGCAGTTTGACTGTGTGCGGAAATCAATACCCTTCTTTTTATCATTCTTATTCTTTAATTAAATTTATCAAATAACATTTATACTATTGTAATCATTTATTAAATAATAATACTTCTTTATCCAACCTTTGGCATAACCAGTTTTGCCTTTAGGTAAATAATGAATCAATTTATATTTTTATTTCTTTCTTTCTTTTTATTTTCTATTAAAAATATTTAACTTGTATTAAACCATTGAATGAAAATATTAACTAAAAGCAATAAAACTTTAAAACTTTCCTTTAGTTGTCTTAAATTTTACATAATTTATTGGGGAACATGGAAAAGATGCTTTCCAAATGTGGAAAACACTGTGTGAAGCCCATCAGGATACTTCCTCAGGTGGTAGGATGTATTGGCTTCACAAAATTTTTCTTACTCATATGACCGGGGAAAATGTGGATTCTCATATTTAAGAAATGGCTGCCTATGCCAAACACCTTCAACCTCTAATAACACAAGATAAAACTCTCACTGCTGATGACATACATGCCACAGCCCTTTTGATCTCATTATTACCGGATTGGCTTAATTGCTTTTTTTCAATGATGAATGAAGAGAACATATCTTCCGCCAATTTTTCTTTCAGCCCTGAAACAAGAGTCCCTTTGTTGAAAATTGTGCAACAATGAAGACTCCTCAGCAGTTACCCCTTTGGTTCAAACATCCGCCTATAAAAAATGTCCAAAGTTCAAGTCCTCTCTTTTCTGCAATTTTTGCAAGGTCAATGGTCACAAACTTGGTATTTTCAAAAATGCAGCTAGAATATTGTCAGACCATCAGTCCAATCATTTTTACAATGGTGATGAAGCTCCATGATCTTTTTGGGATCATGAAGCTACTTATCAGAACAAGAAGTGCAATGGTTATCTTTCCCCCTCTTGACATCCTTCCCCCTACGCCAAACCCACAACCAAGGCTGGTTTCACCTCTGTTGTGGATCTCAAAAGTGATTCCAATAACTCACAATCTGACTATTCTGGCTCCAAATTTTCCAGGAATGCCTCTATTGCTGTCATGCCGTTTGCAGTCAATCCTGCAAGAAATAATCTTAAAATCAATTCAGGTTGCTCTATCAGCATGACACCTGACACTGCTTCCACCCACAACTTAAAAAGCAATACCACTCCTGTTTGCCTTAGGGATCACTTGACGGTTCTGGAAACTCATAAAGGCTTCTCTTGTCTTCCACTTGATGTTGTAAAAGAGATTAAGACTCTTGTTGTTCCAGATCTCCATGAACCTCTCCTTTCTGTTGCGGTAATGGTTCATTTGTCTTTGAATGTTGTTTTCAAACCCTCAACTTGAGACATCTATGATTCTTCCAACTTCAAAGTCTCTTGCCATCAAGTGGGTCAAGGTTACCAAAAAGGGGATCTATTCTACTTTCCATCATCTGAGGTGAGAGAAAACATCTCCTCAGTGTTGCCCTCTTCATCTTTCTCCAATCCCTCCCTCTATGGCTACCATTTGCGATTGTCACATATGGGTCTCAAACCTCTCAAACGCTATCTTAAAGCCCTAAGCATAAAACCGTTCATTGATGAACAAGATTGATGTTCAACGGTGTTCTGTTTGTATTCAGTCTAAGATGCACAGGGTATCTTGAACCTCAAGAAATATTTAAAGAATTAAGTTTCCCAACAAAATTTTTCAATCTGATGTTGGTTCATTTTAAACACTATCTAGGGAAGGCTAGAAGTATTTTGTTACTTTTGTAGAAGATTATTCTAAATTCACCAAGTGTATCCAATGAAATATAAAACTCATGTTTCTAATTGTTTCAAACTCTTCAAATCTGTATTTTAGAAAGATTTTTGTTTCAAAATCTTCTTCCTCCGTTCAGATAACAGAGGTGAATACATGGCAGGGATTCTCAATTCTTTTCTCTTATCTACCGGAATCAAGCATGAGCCAGGTCCTCCCCATTACCAAGAATTAAATGGTGTTTCCAAACAAGCAAATCACATTATTGGCAACTCAATTAGATGTTTGCTTCTTCACTCCAAGATGCCCAAATCTTTATGGGAAGATGCTCTTTGTCACATCTTCCACTCTTTTAATTATGTTCCATGTTTCTCTCCACTTGGTTTCAAAAGTCCTAGCAAACTTTTATTGCTTAAATCAGTCAATGTTTCCCCTTTTCAACCTTTTGGATGTCTGTTGTGGTAAAAAGTGCCTGAACCCGATCAGAAGAAGCTGGATCCTAAGGGTTGTCTCTCCATTTGTCTCTCCTATCTTTCTGATGCTAACGGCTTCTGTGTCTTTGATCTTCAAAAGAAATCCACAATTAAAACTTGTGATGCACTTTTTGATGATCTAATTTTTCCTTACAACAGCTGTTTCATTACCCCAGAAGAACCCATAACCATTGAATTGCTCTGGCCTGATGACATTCTGTCTTCAGCAGTTGTACCATCTACTTCTTCTCCTTTAGATACAGAAAATGATTATCCAAATTCACCTCCTTTATCTTTTAATCTAGCTCCGCAACCTGATCAACACCTCTCTGATTCAATTCATGCACCATCAAATGACCTTCCCAACACTCAGCCACTTTGCAAGGTGTAGAGCACTCCTAGGTGTGTGGGACAAAGTAGTTAGGAAGTACCTGAGGGTGAAATAGATTGAGGTAGAGAAGAACACTACTTCAGCTACAGGTGGTTTGAAAGACCTGCCCTTCTAAAAACTATACAATTTCAAAGAAGTATGCAATCAAAACAAAAATAAAGAAAATTTGTGGCAATTACAACTTTTAAGCCTATATATAGCAGTCCTTATCAGTCTTAGATCAAAATAAATAACAAACTATACCTATACTTGTTATCCCTTTAAATACTACTTAATACTACTACTACTAATACTACTGCTACTACTACTACTACTACTACTACTACTACTACTACTACTACTACTACTACTACTACTACTACTACTACTACTACTACTACTACTACTACTACTACTACTACTACTACTACTACTACTACTACTACTACTACTACTACTACTACTACTACTACTACTACTATTCCTCCTTGTTAATGTTTATGATGATGATGTTGTTGTTGTTGCTGTTGTTGATGTTGATTGTTGATGTTGATGGTGATTTTGAATAAGAATAAGAATTGACTTTAACTAATAATATGAATTGACTTGAATCTTAACTACTATTAATATTAACTGCTACTACTACTACTACTATTCCTCCTTGTTAATGTTTATGATGATGATGTTGTTGTCGTTGCTGTTGTTGATGTTGATTGTTGATGTTGATGGTGATTTTGAATAAGAATAAGAATTGACTTTAACTAATAATATGAATTGACTTTAACTAATAATATAAATTGACTTTAACTACTAATGCTGCTTGACAATAACCACTAATAATAATAATAAATGATGATACAACTCTTGTTAGAGAGTGGGAGTAGAGGGAGTGAGTCAATCCTCTTTATAACTCAACCAAGGAAGAGATGGGATAGCAATACTAGTAACCCTACTAGTAATGCTTGTAAAAATTGCACAACTAAAATTTATATTTCTTATTAGTTTTAGCAATAATTCTCTCTCTTTTTAATTTAAAATACAACAAAAACAAAAACAAAAAAAGATAAAAGATAAAGAAAAATTCTGTCTTTACCTAAAAGGTGAAAATATGTGCCAGATAATTTTTAAGATAATATAATAATTAATTTTTTAATAAATTTAATAATTTTAAGATAAAATTTTAAGATAATTTTAATTTTAAAAATAAAAATAAAAATTGATGAAACAATTTTTATTAAATTTTATTTAAATAATTTTAATTGATAATAAAACTGCTTTGTTTTGATAGAAGAATATTTTAAGATGAAAATAATTTTTAATTAATTTTTTTTAATAATTTTAATTGTATTGTTAAAATCATGTGTTGACTGAGTTTTTCTGAGTTTTTTGTTTTTTAATTAATTTTATTAATTTTTTATTTTTTGTTTTTGTTGATTATAATTTGAATTAAATGTTTACTACAAAAGAGAGGTGGTCAATGACGTCATGTGACGTCATTGAATTGTTTTGAATCAAGAACGGTCAATTACGTCATGATCGTCTCTTGAATTTTAATTTTCAATTTTTATTTTTTATTTTTAAATTATTAACTTATTTTTATTCAAAATAAATTAATTTTTAATTTCAAAATTAAAAACTTACCATTTTTAATTTCTTTTATTTTTATTTTATTTTAATCTCTTTTTTTTACATAAAGTCTTTTTATATTCTTGTTGTCTGAGACTTTTGTAAAGAGATTTTTAATTTTATTTTTTTAATAAAAATTAATTTCATTAATTTTTATTCTATAGTTCTTTTTTCTTATTTTTATTAAAAAGAATAAAACAATGTTTCTGCTTACTTCTATCAATAAGCGCCATTTTTCTCTTGCCTTGGCAAGGATATTTTGAGGTATTTTGACAATGCTAAGAGGTAGTAATACTAGTAAACCTTACTAGTAATACTAAAGAATATACAAGGGGTTTTTAAGAATTTAGTTTTGTAAGGGTAAGAGTGAGATGGTGGTAGAGGAATATATCTCCCTAGATTGACTGGGGGGAGAAAGTAGAAAAGTGAGCTCCTTATATAGACAGAATTGAGGGATTTTAGCTCCCGGGAAAATGATTTTTCCCTGAAAAAACTGAATTCATGTGACCTATTTCATCATCTGATCATGTGCATTGCATATATTATGTTTTTTGTTTGTGTAAATTGCTGTGTTTGTATTTGTTGCTAAGTGATTGCTGTGTGACTGCTTGTATTAATTTGTTTTTACTTATTTTGACCACATAAAATTTGCATTTTTGACATATGCATGTCCCAATTGAAAAGTTCATGCCTAAATGTTGTCCACTGATCTTAATCCAAATCTGTACTTTTTAGACCACCTTAACTCCAAAATGCTCCAGCTCCTTTGTTTCTCCGCAAAAATCAAAAATTGTTGGCTCATCAAATTTTTATAATCTTGATCTTAAAAATAATACCTGCTTGACTATTCCCTTGGCTTTGATACGCTTTTGGCACAAAAACGGGGATAGCACACCACAACGGATATGTCATCTGACTCAGATGGTGAGCCATCCATAACTGATCTTCTGATTACTTCCGCTATTTCTCCATCAATCTCTGCTCCAATTTTGCTTCCTCCTGCTATTTTTTGACCCGCTTCCTCTCCTTTGCTTTGAATGGACGGTGATGTGTTCCCTGTTACTTCTCCTCAAATCTCTAACAATCCTGTTTTGCCAAAGGAAAAAATTTCCAAATCAAAGTCCAAAACCATCAGTTCTGTCCCTCCTTGTTGCTCTACTTGTGAAGCCCAAGAACCTGATTGGTATTGCTCTTGGGCAAAATCAACATCAATTCCCTCTGAAATCAATACTCCAAAAACCTGAAAACAACTTCTCAAGTCTCCCAACTACGATCAGTAGATGAAAGCTGCCAATGATGAGTTCTCATCCCTCATTGGTATGGAAACTTGGAGATTGGTCCCGCGTCCCAGTGATTGCAAGGTGATTAAATTGAAATGAGTTTTTAAAGTCAAATACCACCCCAATAAAACTATTGAAAAATTGAAGGCCATACTAGTAGCAATGGGATACACTCAATTCCAGGGCGTTGATTTTGAGGAAGTATTCTCTTCAAATCTTAGTCTGGAAACACTTTGCTTAATCACCAGTTTAATGGCTTCAAAGAAGTGGAAAGGCCAGAAAGCCAGCTTGAAAACAGCTTTTCGTAGTGGACATCTTGATCACCCAATGTTTATGGAGCAACCTCCAGGGTTTGAAGACTCAAATAACCCCCAGTTGGTTTGCCGCCTTGAGCAATCTCTGTATGGTCTCAAGCAGTCCCCCCGTCAATGGAATCTGGAGCTCCATGATTCACTCATTTCTTTTTGTCTGTGTCAGTCTCAATACAATCACACCCTGTATTTCAAGCTTCATTACACCAAGTTTGTGATGGCCTTAACAGTGCATGTTGATGACCTGCACTACAAAAAAAAAAAAAAAAAAAAACCAAATTTAAAAAAATAAGAGCAACTAAAAGATATAATTTCAATTTAGTTTATAAAGAAAAATAATTACAATGAACCAATAGAGAATATAAAAGAAAGAAAATCACAACATGAGTTACCTAAAAGCAGATGAAATGCTTAAGGTACTTGTGGTGAGTAGAGAAGATATAGAATCTATAGCAGATAAGTTATAAGATAAACTAATTTCTTATGTTAGTATCTTTTCTAAATCTCTTTACTAGATCCTATTGCCTCTTACTTGTAATTGAATATTTTCTTTCTTTTGGTTTTTGTTCCTTTCTCTTTTATCACAACTGAGTACTTCTAGATGCTTTTCTGTTTAAAGATTGCATCTCTATCAGTTTCCTTAATTCTAGTTCTGTGTTTGTTTTTAGTAAAAGCATTACACTTATTTACTCACGATACGGTAGAGTGATTATTTGTCATGTCTATTTCTCCCAATTGTTCTGTTTTAGTTTCTTTATCTGAACTCAGACTATATTTTAATAAACATATTCCATCAGTTTCTTTCTTGTATTCTCTTTTTATTTCCAGAAGGCTCTTATCTCTACAAGTGGCCTTCTTTAATGATATCTTTGAGAGTTACTTGCTTTCTTGACTGGTTCATACGGGTTTTACTGTAAACAGATGGGCTTAAGATGAATAATCTCCACTGTGCTCTATCTGGACACCGTTAAACCATGTACCAGGTAAGTGAAATCTGCTTGTCTATGTTTTTAACCACTTGTGGCTCAGTCGCAGGTTCTACATGCATTTACAATCAGGTTTTCATTATCTCAAGCCCGTTTCTGTTCTTAGCAACACAGAAGGTAACTTCAACTTCTATGTTTGCCTTAGTTACCCTTGGCACCTTCCTCTGAAGCTTCTCTGGTTCTCTGAGCGCTAAACTCTCACAAAATGTTTTTAGCTGTTGGCTTAAAAAGTCAAAAAAAATCTAACACTAACTGCAGCATTAGCTAAAAAATTCTACTGCTACGCTGCACTAACGCTAACTGCAGTGCAGATGACCTACCATTGTTTGAAAGTGTGCGGAAATCAAAAAGCTATTAATAATTTATTTATTTTTGAGGTATTTTGAAAGACTGAAATGATTTGATACCCCCTTCTTAGGGTTTTTATACAAATATTCCTTGATGCCTTCAAGTCCCCTAATTAGTAGTGATTGATTAATTTTAATTTATTGATTTAATTATTTCTTCATAATAGTCAAGTTTAGTCTAAAATTTGATTTAAATTCTTCATCATCCTTCTCAAAAGATTTCCTTCATTCATTTTCTAATTCTAAAAAACTATATTCTAAAATTGAAACTCTAAAATTCCATTTGAAAGAAATAAATTTTATCCCAAAAATCATCAATTTTGCCTTTTTTTTCTTGATTTGATCTTCAGTTTTCATCTTGAGTTTTTGAGTTGAATCTGATAATTTTTTTTCCAGTGAACAATATTTTTAATTTTATTTTTAATTTTTAAAATTGAATTATTTAATCTGATTATTATTTTCTTATATTTTATTTTATTTTGAAGATTGAACAAGCAGTTTATTTACTCTCTTGCTGAGGGGATTATATTTTTAATTTTATTTTTAATTAAACCAAATTTCTTATTTATTTTATTTTTCCAATTTATTTTGTTTTGAATAATATTGTCTTTAATTTGGTCTATTATTAGGCTTTTTTTTTTTTTTTGAATTAATCCATATTTTGTTGGAGATTTTTGAATATAGCAGTTTAACCTCATGCTTGGGAGGCTCCAATTTCAATATTATTTGTATTAATTTTAAATTATCTTCAATAATTTTTATTTTATCATCTTTTGGGGGCTGGTTTTTGTGCCTCACACCACCTTTTTACATCAGGAGGATGTTGAGTATTTGCAATTTTTGTAAATCTTTTTAAAAAAAATACTCCTAAGGGTCCTAAAATTACAAAATTCTTTTGATAGCCTCCTGAGCCCTTCATATTCTGAGCTTTTTAGCTCAAAAAAAACATTGAAGTGCCCCTTGTTTAGGGAGTACAATAAATCAACAAAAATAATGTAAAAAAATATTTAACACAGAAAATATGGGCTAAAAATTTTATCACATTTATTTAAACCCTATTGGAATGGGGATAAAGCTTTTATCCATTGGAAAGCAAAAAAAGTTACGTTTACATTTACTTTGGCAAAATTTTTGATTCATGCACCTGTATTTTGGCTACTCTGGTGACTTGTGAAGATATTTCTAATGCATATTTCCACATTTAATTTTCAATTATATTTTTTATTTGACTATGTTTACTCCCTATTTAAGGTTTCTTTTTTTTTAGCCAAAAATCTCAGAGAGTGAAGCAGAGGTGTCCAGGTTGTTAGGAAATACAATCTGGTAAATTTTGAACAACTGAAAGTATTTTTAAAAAATATTTGAAAAAATATAAAAGAACTTGACAGCCTCCTGATATCAAAAAGAGGTGCACACCAGGTTTTGGGCAGTGCAAAAAATCAACCCCTTAAGTTAATAACAATAATGATAAAAATTGAAAATTTAGAGATAACCAAATGGTAGGTCCTTCCCCAGAATCAATAAGAGCTTTCATACAAGTAGGAATTGATTTCAAAATGATTTGAAGGGTGGAAAAAGTCATCCCAGGTTTTTTGCAATTCCTGGTGCATCTTGTCAATGTTTTTTTTATTCTAGGGGAGGACCCAACCCTTGGTGATCTCAAAATTCTCAATTTTTATCATTATTGTTATTAATTGATTAAGTAATTTATTCTATCTATTAATGTTCTGAATTTTTTCAAAATAAAACTTATTATCATTCCCCCTGGAGTCTCAGTAACTATATGGCAGCATTTTTCTATATGTTTCCTTCTCACTACTCAACTTTCAGAAAAACTGCAATAGACAAATATTTTTTTTAAATAATTCATTTTTATATCCCTCTCTTCTTCATATTAAAACTTCACAACTTGATTTCAAAATTATCACAATACTTTTCAGAAATTGTTTTAGCTCAAAATCTATCCCAGAATTGAGATAAACTCAATGTTAGGCCAGGGATTACTTTCAAATTGAAACATTCATCAATATGATCAACTCAATGCCATCTTGAATGCAATCTGTAATTGAAAATGATGGTGGCTGAACAAGATGGTGATTTTTTACAAATTTATTTTTTAATAAAAAATTTAGGGCACGTACCATAGCGGATCCTGGTTTTGGAAACTGTTTTTACCAAAATTTTTTTTGCGCCTTTTTCTATTTTCCATTTTTATGGCCTCAAAAATGGTTCTGTCTGAAAATCTGTACCACACACACCAATCTATACCCTTCCTTCACCCCTCGTTCCCCTCAACACCATCACACATCTCCTTCATGTGAAATTTTGGCAACTAAAGGAAATTTTATTTCAGTTAATTTTTAAATAAAATATAAATAAAATTTACAAATAAAAAAATAAAAAATTATTATATTTTTATACATTTAATTTTGAATAAGAAAATTTGATAATATTTTTATTTTTGATTAAAATAAAAATTCATTTAC
>JNCO01003580.1:0-16471 GCA_000785685.1 Uromyces viciae-fabae
GCTCTTCAAATTTACCGCGATCAAACAAAATCAATGTTTAAATCTATAGCGGCTTGGGACAAACTGAAGTTTGCCCCCAAATGGAGAAAAATACTCGCAACCCCAGATCCCCTCAAGTCAGAAAATTCAGTCTAACCCTTTTTGAATTCAGACTTTTTAGAATCTGGGACGTGTACTCCATCATCTCAAGCGACATCAGTTCTCTCTCGCCCTCCAGGTCAAAAATCTAGCAAGAAACAAAGGTTGGACAGCACTCAAGATGAAAAGGGCTGGAAAAATTACAACTTGATGTCTGAGAAGCAATTGGAGGCGGTCAGTGAAGGAAACATGATATCAGAGGATCGAAACAAGATAGCGCGGGAAAAATTAGAACTTTAAAAAAAAAAAATAGCACCTGAAGAACAAAAGGTTAACATTGAGAAAGAAAAATCTGCTTCAAACATTCAAATGAATGATTTGAATGTCAGCCTATGTGATACCTAGAGCTTAACTTGACTAGCTACACAAGGTGCAAGAAATAAGAGCACTTGAGTTTTTAGAGTGTTTTTGTTTTATTTTTATAATTTTTATTTTTATTGTAAAAATTATGGTGTGTATTCTTATGAAAAGAATAAGAAGAATAGGGGCCAGCTAAGCTGGGGTGCTTTAATGCCCTTTCTTTGTAGGGGCCTGCAAGCAGGGGTGCTTTTATAAACCCTTTTGTACGTAGGGGCCAGCTGCTTTAATGCCCTAGTTTGGTAATATTAAGTGATATAAGAAGAATGCTAGAAATACTCACTATTTCTAGGTACTTACTTACCACGAACTGGGTTGGGATGTTCTTAGTTGGAACAGGTAGGAAGGAAGTTAGGTTAGGTTTTAGACTGTAAGCTTGACAGTATAATGGTCACAAGGGAGTTACTGATTTTACTGATTTTCGACGTTGTATGTAAAAAATATGTATGTAAAATATATGAGTAAGCTAAGTAAGTGATGGGGGATGAGAGGACGAAAAGGGAGCTCTATTTATATCTTTTTCAATCATCGTGGGGCACTTTTATTGGTATGTAAATGTCTCACAGAATGTAAACTGCATTATGCAGGTAATTGAGCAATTCTGGTGGGGCACTTTTATTGGTATGTAAATGTCTCACAGAATGTAAACTGCATTATGCAGGTAATTGAGCGATTATGTGGGCAATTTGAAAAGATCATTATGCATTATCTGTACTCAAGGGATTTATCCTTGGAAATATGTCTTCCAAGGATGATCTGTGTAATTCTTATACATTTTTATCAATTGAGATGACGGAGTTATGATTTTTTGAACTAAATATGTCATTTCTCTCATTCAATTGATATTTGAAAAATTACTTTTCATATTGTTTTTGCTTTCCCAGTGTTGTTTCTATTTTTCCTCGAGGTAAAACTATTTTTTTTATTTAGGAAAAATATAAACTTCCTTAGTGTGGCATATTTTCATGACACTTCTATTTTTAAGGTCTGTGGGAGTGTAATTGCGTTGTTTTGTTTGTTATTTCAAACAAAGCAGTTTTGGCCCGTCAGGGCCTGCGTTTTTTTATTTAGGAAAAATATAAACTTCCTTAGTGTGGCATATTTCCATGACACTTCTATTTTTCAAAGGTCTGTGGGAGTGTAATTGCGTTGTTTTGTTTGTTATTTCAAACAAAGCAGTTTTGGCCCGTCAGGGCCTGCGGGACTTGTCAATTGGATTACATAAGCGAACTGAATTCTGTGTCGATGGTGTCAGGGGATGATTATGTCATCATCTGCGTCATTTGACAGTATTACCAATATGTATTTATCTCCTAAACTATACACAACACCTCAATTTTATGTATTAAACTGTCTTTTTGCATATACTTGAGTATATGTGACGTCTCATTTGAGGGTATAAGAGGGTTTCCTTCTATTTTTCTTTTGATAATTAAATAAAAATAGAAGGAGTTATTTTTAGCCCATACTTCTGCGGGGTGACTTGGGTTGTTTTTTCTCAAGGATTCTAAATATGCAATAATATTTTATGTTTGATGCTTCCATAAGGGATTATTGTATATTTATCTTTTTTCTCAAGATGTTTCTTTGTATATTTTTAATTCATTATTTTTAGATATTTTTACATATGTTGGCTTGCTCAACATTGTAGCAAGCTGACATTGAAGCTATTTCAATCATATGAGAAGGACTTTCAAGGAGATCAAGAAGACTTAGAAATCCTCTGTATTATGAAGAAAAGAATGAAAGAAAAATGGCTTCAAAATGAGTTTATCATACATGTTGTAATCAGTCTATTTTTGATCCATGTAATCATTCTATGTTTTTTTTTTCTATTTGCAACTACGGGTTTGATGGGACTCTTTCTTTTTTCAGGAGCAAGATGGAAAAACCTCTCTTTGGAGGAGGGTTTTTATTTTTTCAGAATGAAATGTGACAATTTTTAAAAATTGAGTGAACATTTAGCTTTATATTGTGTATTTATATTTTGTTGAGAAAGAAATAGATTGTGAAAAACAATGATTGCAAAGGAGAATATTGGCCATGAGAAACATAAAGAGCAAGATAAAGAAAGAAACAGGCAAGAACAAAATAAATAAAGAAACAGGAAAGAAAATAATAAAGAAAGGAACAGAAAGATAATAAAACAATAAATCATAGAGAGACAGATGAGTTTTCAAAGTTATTGAAACTATGCGTTCAAACCTCGGGCCAACCAATTATGTATTTTTAGGTCTTCACGTAAAGATGCATGAGTAGTTGCATCGTGAAGATCAGCATTTCTTTTAATATATGCTGCAAGACTGTTGAAGAGGCGGGATCTTGATTGTTGGGAGTAAATTGAGCTGATGGTTGTGGAATGAAGTCATCGTTTTCTGATTTAACTTCCACAATCATGTTGTGCAATAAAACACAACAGATCATGAGTCTCTTGACATCTTCAAGTTCCCACAAGCGGCACGGTTGCCTAACGATTCCCCAACGTGATTGTAGGACTCCAAAGGCTCGCTCGATGTCCTTTCGCGCGGCTTCTAGAAGTGTAGTGTAATGTTTGCTGGCATCATCTTGCGGGTGTGTGATTGTTTTGACTAGCGTAGACCAAGGGGGATAAATCCCATCTGCTAGGTAGTAGTGGTGGTGGTATTGATGGTTGTTGACAGTGAAGGTGACCTCATCTTCAGTTCCAGCCAGTAACAAGTTGAAGATGTGACTCCGATGAATGACGTTGATGTCATTTAGTGCTCCTGGACTGCCAAAAAAGCAGTGCCAGAACCGTAAGTTGTAGCTGGCTACTGCTTCCAAGACCATCGTGGTCGTTTTCTCCTTTCCACGATACTGACCTGCCCAGCCTTGTGGACAGTTTTTCCGCACCCAATGCATACCATCAATCGATCCTAAACACCCAGGGAATCCACGCTCGGAGTATTCAGCCTCAATTTTATATTTTTCTTCTATCGTTGGTGGACGTAAATATTCTGCTTTGTATAGTTGTATGATATCCCGTGTGAAGTGCTTGAGAGTCTGAATAGCAGGCACCCAATGCATACCATCAATCAATCCTAAACACCCAGGGAATCCACGCTCGGAGTATTCAGCCTCAATTTTATATTTTTCTTCTATCGTTGGTGGACGTAAATATTCTGCTTTGTATAGTTGTATGATATCCCGTGTGAAGTGCTTGAGAGTCTGAATAGCAGTAGTTTCACCAATCCTAACGTATTCATTGTTGCTATCAGCTGAGTTCCCGTAAGCAAGCTGGCATAAAGCTGCCATTATTTTCTGCTCGGGAGATAAGCCCAATTGGCCACAACAATCCTGAAATGAAAATCAAAGAATCAGAAAGGTTGAAATGAAAAAATAAAGAAAACAAAAATGAAAGCAAAAAAAAAAAAACATACCGCTTTCAAAATCCAATAACGATTGTGAGCTTGAAGATCTTGAGATATTTTGGAAAAGAGATTGTGGTTCATGCAAAAGCGACATTCAAAAGTTTTTTCATTATAAATGGGATTCATGGAGAAATAATCCTTGAACAGTCGAGCATGGCCTTCAAGACGGCCTCGAATGATTTTTTGCCTTTTTTTTGAGAGGTGATCAGAGGTGGATTCTTGTTGGGATGAAATATATTGAAATATAAAATCTTCTTCCATTTCGAGGATTTCATCAAGATAGTCTGGCATTGAGTTTTTTGGAATTATTTTTTGAGAGAAGTTGAATTTAAAGATTTTTGAAAAAGTGACGAGTGGGAACCAGAGGAGTTTGACTCGGTAAAATTTATTTACTCCAGTTTTACACAATGACGGTTGCGCAGTGACTCGGTAGGTAAGAAAAGAGGTCCGTGCGCATCTACAACACATGTACTTTAACGAGGGTTTAACCAGACCGACTGTGGATGCTCTTAGTGGCTAGAAATACTTGAGGGTTTAAGTTATGTATATTTTTACTGCTTTGTTACTTTCATGTTTATTTTCATCATCAAGACTCCAGCGCATCAGATGTCGCATTAGCGCAATCGCCCGGGACCTGATCTGACCCTGTCCCCGATCGGGTACATCCGGATATTATGCGGTGTCCCGGTTGCATCTCTCACAACGGGAAATACATTTTTATGTAAATAAATATTTAAATATGTGAATGTTTTCATGTCTTGCTTCTTTGCCATCAAATTTCCTTTGTCTGTGGATAGTATTTACATATTTCAAATACATTTTTATGTAAATAAATATTTAAATAAATATGTGAATGTTTTCATGTCTTGCTTCTTTGCCATCAAATTTCCTTTGTCTGTGGATAGTATTTACATATTTAGTTGGGGATCTGCAGCCAGAGTCACTTCCGACGCGGATGCCTTGTAAACTCCACTTCAAGCTGTATGCGGCAGATAAATATACAAACAGCTCTAACTTCCTTCCTTTTATTAACCGGATATGGAGAAATCAAGTGGTGATATCATATCCAAACTGAGTCCACTGAAGCATCCTAAGTGCCTCTCAGTGGTATTGCTCCGTTGAGTAGAATCAATAAAGGATGAAAAAAGCACTTCTTTGTATCGTTAACAACATCATTGTAAGGCTGTTTCCTCCATTTCAATCTCCTCGAGCGATCGAGACTTTTCAAGCTTCTTTGGAACACAAAGCGAAATATGCCATTGAATCCATCCGCTCCGTCAGACGAGATTGCCACAAAGGGAAATGCATTGCCGTGGAAGTCTTCAATTCAGCCGACATTGCCCCTTGACCCAATATCCTCTCGAACGGATCAATCCTTTATCTCAAAAAATCTTCGAGGAAATTCAGCGCCAGCAGGTAAACCGTTTTTCCTCTGAGTCCTTCTTACCTTACTCCCGTTAGTTTGGGACCGGACTTTGCCAGCTCGAGGAGGGATTGGTATCTGAAACTTAAATTTCCCCCCACAGGGTTTAGGTCCGGATCACCGGGCAAAATGAACGTGACGGAAAAAGTCAATCCATCCAGCGAACAACACGCTCGGCAAGGTACCAACACAATTCCTCGATCACACAGCGCTGGTCTATTAAGGTCTCTCACCCTCACATTTTCTTTCACTGAAAAGTGGGATCATGCGCTACTTCTTTTACCTGCTTTTCTTTTCTCGGTTTTATCTGGAATTTTGCCAGCTTACATGACAATATTGATTGGCGATGCTTTTCAATCATTTGCTGATTATCGCAATTCAACAACGAGTATGGATATTCATTCTACTAATTTAACGCTGGCGAACGACGCTTTGCGACAGAAGATTGGAAAGATCGCCATCAAACTTGTCGTCTTAGGTTGTGTCACCTTTCTTCTTAGTTTGGTAACTCATACACTTTGGGCCATGAATGGCTCCAAAATCTGTGAGAAAATTCAAGCAGCCGTCTATGAATCGGTCTCACAAAGAGAATTGGGATGGTTTGATAAAGGAATGAAGACTCAATACAACTTTGCAACAGAAGATGAGGAGAATTCCACGACGGATGTTGATTTCACCAATGATCATTCGATGACTCGACAAACTCCAGCTGGCCTCATGGCGCGGTTTGCTAGGTGCGAAGTTCCGCAAGTACTTCTCTGAGACAAGCCAGCTAATTTTTTTTTGGGGTGGTTTTGTGTCTAATCTAGACAAACAGAAGATATTCGAGCGGCAATATCCGGTCGTTTTGGATTGGTAATTCAGTACACCGTTACGATGCTTGTTAATATAATACTCGCGTTTACCAAGTCCTATAAGCTTACGTTGGCGATACTCTGTACCATACCCATCGTGGCATTTCTGACGGTGTTGTCCGCCCGATTGACGAGTCCTTTATTACAAAAACATAGTTTTCTGGAGTCTGCCCTCTCAACGGAAGTTGGTAGAATGATCAAAACGATCTCAATTGTGAAAGCCTTCAACGCGCAACCTCTGGAGATAGTCAAATTGATACGCCTTTCGGCCCAGCTTACTCAAAATTATGTGTCTCTTATTCGCATCATAGCACTTAGAATAGGACTGTGTCAATGCCTCTCTCTTCTAATGTTTGTTCAAGGTTTTAGTTTCGGCTCCAAGTTAATTGCCGATCAAGAAGTGACAGCGGGTGATGTTAATACCGTCTTTTGGTCTTGTGTTGTGGCGAGTTCCTATCTGCAGATGCTTCTCCCCCAATTCAGCTATCTGGAAAAGGCTCAAATGGCGATCTTGAATTTGATTGCGCTCATGGAAAACTCACCCGATTCAGTGGATCACAAACACCTAGCGGAAAACTTGATGGTCGACTATTCTCTGGATAAAAGCAAGGCATCAACTGAGAAACCTGACTTACCTCCCACCTTAGTACCGTTGAACACTAGACAGCATAAAAGGTCTCGCCCACGCGTATCAAGGGGCTCATGGTCACCTACATCATCTACTGTTATTTCTTCTGTGACTATTTTACCCAACGAAATCTCAGGGGGAGCCAAGAAATCCTTCTCATATGGGTCTGCCCTTACCCCTCCCGAACAATTGGACCCTGTTGTAGTGACAAATCCGCCATTCGCACCCAATGAGCTTAGTTCCACACGAGCGACAGATTCGTGGTTTGTGCCCCAAAGGAATCGAGTGAGAAAACTGAGGAAACTAATTCCAACCGATTTCATGGCGCAACTCGAGCTTAAACGGGTCACTTTTTACTATCCTTCTAATGAGCCCTTGATCGGCAAGGCCACGTGGGAGCCAAGACTGATAACTTGCATGCCAAGCGAACCTAACCTCGATTGTGTCTCGATGTTCTTCCCATCCCGCGATTTCACATTCATTGTAGGAGAATCTGGTAGTGGTAAATCGACCATCAGTGCTATCCTCATGGGATTATATCCCGTACAAAAAGGCTCAGTTGATGTCGACGAGCTTGGATCGATCGACTGGTTGGACGCTAACTGGTTCCGCAATCAAATTAGTTTGGTTAGCGGTTTAACGTCTAACTTCCTCCTTCCTGGTACAATACATGAAAACATTGCTGTCGGTGTTGGAAGCACTCGTGATTGGCGATCCGTTTCACGTCAAGAAGTCATTTCCGCTGCGAAATTCGCACTTTTACATGAGTTCATCACCGACTTACCGCAAGGTTATGACACTAACCTGGATTCTTCATCAAGTGAGGGTGCTCCGGCACAAGAGACCGAAAGCACCACTAGACCTGGGAATATGCAGGGCCTGAGTGGTGGGCAAAAGCAAAGGCTTGGTCTTGCACGCGCATGGATACGCAATGCCCCAGTGCTGATTCTGGGTAAGAGCTTACTGAAATATCACTCGCGTCAAATTGCTTTTTTCTGTTTTATTCTTGTTGTGGTTGACTAACATTGTATTCCTAAAATCATGCAGATGAAGCTACATCAGCCTTAGATTTGACCACACAGGCTCTGATGTATGACGCAATCCGACAATGGCGAAACAATAAAACTACCATATGCATTACTCATGACCTCAAACCCATAGGACCCAAAGATTACGTTTATGTCATGCAAAGTGGTCGAATTATACAAAATGGTTATCGATACAAGCTTGAATCGATGCCCACCAGTAGTAGCTTGTTTAAGCAGATGTGTCGAAGATCAGCGAATCTCAATAAAATAGGACTGAATACCACGCCAAAGATTGAGTTGGAACACAGCCTTTTCACCACCTCGGATGAGATTCGAGATATCGTTGATTCACGGGAACTGGAAAAATTTCCAAGAAAGGGTCCTCTAGTTAGATTTTCTGTGCCGCAAGCTGATGGTCATAACCCACAACTCAACAATCTTACAAAATCTAAACGAACGACTTTCTTGGATGGCTTTATACATGCGATGCAATCCGAGGCAAGTTTCCTTGCCCCACAGTCTAGTGGGTTCACACCAGGCTTTGTTCCATCTCAAGCTACCTGGAGACGTTCAATCAGCAAACCCTCAATTTCGCAAGAAGGGAATTTCATTAGAGAAAGACGCTTTTCACAACTTGAAACTGTATCTGAAGAAGCAACAATAAAAGCACCTCTATCAAAGTCAAGGCTACGGAGATTATCCACAGACAAGCTTAAAGTCAATATACGTCCTCTACCGCCAGGAAACAAAAGACAAACGTCAAACAATCCGATTAATTCAAATGAAGAGGATGACGAATATCGAGAGTTCACCGAATCAGTCATGCTCCAAGCGAGTAAAATAGCCTCAGATCGTCGGATCCAGATCAACCAGCGGGTTGATTTGGGTCATGAACAATCAAAACTACCCTCAGAACGTAGACGCAAGTGGTCTGCGGAGGAATTGCAATCCGTAGAACACGATCGCGAAGAAACTAAGACTCAAAAATCCAAATTCAGATTCAATTCAAGCCGTCATCACACAATTGAAATCTCTAACGATACCACTTCAGCCTGGTCAATTTCACAATTAGTCAAGAAAATTAAACCTACCATAAATTACAAATGGCTAACTTTTGCCGGATGCCTTGTTAGCTTAGCCTCAGGTGCCATGACTCCAATATTCTCAGTAGTGTTAGGAAACTTATTGGCTAAAATTGATAATCCACCTCCTGGATTCATTCTCAAAACTTCACTTTATATTATTCTTCTTGCGATAGCTGATGGGTTACTATGCGCCTTAAGAGTTGCACTAATGGAGATATCAAGTACCAAGTGGTTAAAAAATTTACGTGACGTATCGTTTGAAAAAATTGTTTTACAAGATCAAGAGTGGTTTGATCACAGTGAAAATTCAGCTCCATATTTAATTAGTCGTTTAATCAAAGATGGTAACGATAGTAAAGACCTCATTGGTCAAATTTTACCCGATTTACTTACTATCTTCACCTTAATAACTATCACTTTTGTTTGGGCTTTGATCTTGGGATGGCAATTGACACTTGTCGGTTTATCATTAGCTCCAATTTTTTTCTTTATTATTGGTGGAGGTGGTAGAATTACCGCTAAGTTTGAACAATTAAATAAAAATTTAAGAGAACAAGTTGCTCATCAGTTCCATCAGGTACGTAATATTATCTTATATATAAGATTGACGTGTAGTATATGAATACTAACAATTTTTGAACCCTTTCATAAAAAATTTCTTGACAACAAAAGACTATTAGTAATATTAAGGCCATTCGCGCCATGTCGCTCGAGCCTTTGATGCGTGAAAGATTCCTCGAGGCCGCAAAGGAGTCTCGGAAGATGTTTATTCGATCCGCCCCTTTTGAAGGTATTTCCTACGGATTAAATATTGGTGTGACATATCTGGCCGATGGTAAGATATGAAGTCTTGTTACTAAACATCTTGTAAGATTGATTGATTGCTGACAGGATCTCACATTCCAGGTCTCATGTTTTACGTTGGAGCGATATTAGTCATGAAAGGCATTTACACATTTGACAAACTAACACAGGTTTTCTCCTTAATAATATTCTCAGTAACTTTTGCAGGTCAACTGATTAGTTCTAGTAGGTTTCAACTTAATTTAATCTCATGAGTTTTTTTTTTTCAATATATTCAATAGATTCATTCATTTATTTACACGCCTCTTTATGTATTTCTACTTGGGATGTTTCTAGTTCCTTCGTATTCAAAATCGGTTAGAGCTACGATGGACTTGATTCGATTAGTTTCCTTAAAAGTTGGATCAAAAGAAACGAAAGGCGATTTGATCGTTCCCCTAAAGGGTCAAATTGAATTTCGACAAGTAAATTTTACTTATCCCTCAAGACCAGACTTTCCGGTGCTCAAATCTGTGTCGTTCGTCGTGAGTCCCGGTGAACGTGTAGGTATTGTCGGGTAAGTGAATCAAGTGCATTTCATAGTTACTTCAACGAATGTATTTGTCTTCAACCTAAATATAAATTTTATTTTGCGTCCCATTCGCAGAGCTTCTGGTTCCGGGAAATCTACCATCGCCGCTTTACTTCATCGGTCGTACGAGCCTAATCATGGTTCAATCAGATTAGATGGATTTAATATTTCACAGATTGATGCACGCCACGTGCGAGATCAAATTGGAGTGGTAACTCAACATCCAGTACTATTCAACGCTACAATATTTGATAATATCTCCTACGGTCATATGGCTTTCATTCAATCTAAAAATACGACAGAAAGAATGAAAAAACAATTAGTTAAATCAGAAGTAAATCGAGTCATCGAACAAGCTAATATATCAAATTTTGTTGAAAGTTTACCACTTAAATTAGATTCCAAAATTGGAGAAAATTCAGACTTAATTTCTTCTGGTCAAGCTCAAAGATTATCAATTGCTCGTACACTTTTAAATAAAAATAGGAAAATTTTAGTTTTTGATGAATGTACTTCCGCTTTAGATCCCATGAATCAGGCTGAAATTTTGAAAACTATTGCAGAGATTAAGCAAGGTAAAACTTCTTTAATTATCACTCATAAAGAGGCCGTGATGAAGATTTGTGATAGATTGATCGTAATGGATAAAGGTCGAATTGTGGAGGAAGGGACTTATCATGAACTCATTCAAAGACCCAATGGGTTTTTATACACTTTAAGTAAGGGTGGTGAATATACCTCATAACTCACTCAACCAATTGTTTTCTGTTTTGATTAAAAAAAACACCTCTCAAGTTTTCTAGAATTTTTCTTGTATCCAACTTAGTTGATTCAACTCCAGTGATTAGATCGTGATTTTTTGTTTGTGTACGATACAAGAATGTGTAACTCATCAATTTGTATTTTATCTTATTTTATATTTCATCTTATTCTGTATTGTTTGGGGGGTTTTGTTGCTTTGAATTTTGAGAAAATATGTTTGTTTTAGTATTAGTTATTCTCAAGTTATCTCTGCTTGTTAATTTTTTATGTTTTTATTTTTATTGATATTGTTAAATCATAAATATTTATTTAAGACCGTATTGGGAACTTTCATTTTCTCTTTCGCTTATAATTCAAGGCTGCATTTATGTCTAGCCATGAGATTCCAACTGAGTTTGTTTGCAATAAACCTACGAAGATTCAGAGTCTTAAGATGAGATAGGGTATTGCCTCGCTTACTTTTCAAGTTGACTTCACACATGCGTCTTCAAATTGAAAACTTGAAGCCCCAAATGTCGGTGATTTGAATGCAAAAGTAGTCGGGTGATGTAAATGAAAGGATAGCTTATCCAGGGTGAGATAAAATTTACTACCAGCCCAACTTTCAGGGTCATAGATATTTCCAATTGATAAGACCATCTAGTCAAAATGTAAATTTGGTTTTATTTCGTTTGGTCAAACCATCAAATCATAAACATAAACAAAAGTGTTAATTTCATATCAAACAAGAAATAAAAGTTGAGATTTCTATTGAGTTTTTATTTTTATAATTTTATTTTAGTCCTAAAAAAATAAATCTTCCTTTGTTGTTTATTGAAAAATAAAAACAAAAATCTTACATGCATGCTGGTGAGAAGCTTTTGAGATACTCCAATAATTTAAATACATCACATCTTCCTCTTTTTAAATATGATATTTGAGGTTTCATTTTATGATTATAATTGAATCCTTTATAGTACAGGTGAGATTTTATCATGCGAATAAGCCGAGAAAAATGGGAGGACATTCGTTTTTAGTGGGGGAGGAAGGGATCAAGAGATGATTCACAGGGATCCAGCAGTAAGTGAAAGAAATGCCATTCGAGAATATGTAATACATAAAAAGATTTTAGAAAAACCCGGGATAGTTCAGATTAAATCATAAGGTCTTCATCCGGATCAGCACCAAGTTTAGCGATCAAGTGTTCAATTTCATTCCTAAGATCAGCACAGATATAATCTAGTGGTAGATCCGAGGCATCAGTTCCAAATGGATCCTCACATTCGCGTGCTAAAGCTTCAATTCCTGTAAATAATGTCCAAATGAAACATCACAGTGAGTAATATGCAATAAGCTTCTTGTCTGTAAAGATTGGATATCTGGATAATCGTGACACTGACCGATTAATGTGAATGCAACGATACTAACAAAAGGGATCAAAGCCCATCCAAGATCTAGTATTAGCAAAATAAAAGGGACAATGATTTAGAACGAATTTGAACGATCGAACCACTTGTTTGTGAAATTTTGATTTGAAAACCTACCTGAGGCCAAGGTTAAAGGAAGGGCCCAAAGATAAAGAGTTGTACATTGTTTAAGATGGATGCAATAACAAGCAGGGATTTTATTAAGACCCAATCCATCAATTGAACTGAACTGATCGGTTAAAGCTGAAATAGAAGCTACAAGACGACTATGTCCTGCGGGACCAATAGCTTCGAGGTAACCTTTACGCCTGCATCGAGTGATGTAAATGTGTAATTGATGGGCAATTACGAGCGGCAAAGGTAAAGATGGTCTAGATAAATAGTTGTGCACAACGACTACTGATTGATCTTCTAATCTTTGGGTGGATGGTTGATGGCGCAAAAGGGGAGAAGATTCATCATTGATTCCAACGGTATTTGGTGTCACTTGCGAAAGCTCCTCCTTTTGCGAGAAAAGAAAAGAGGTAAGACGTTGATAAGTGCGCCTCTGTTGTGCAGATGGTTTACCATGTTTCTTGTCCAGAGTTGGTGATTCAGGATCGGATTGATTATCAGATTGAGAAAGAGGTCTATCAAACGTAGCGGATGAATCGCGCCTGGAAACACAGGAAGACGAGCCAGCAATGTCTGCATCTGCCGCGTCAAATCCAAAACCAGGTTGACTTCGTTGTTTGTAAAATTCAGGTGGTAAGAGTGCTCTTAGATCTTCATAATCTATTCCATATTGACCTCTTGCATGTCTTTTAACTGCTACGACGAAAGCTACTAATAAACGCAGTGCTCTTGCTTTTAATCTAATTTCATCAGGAGGAAGTGTTGAGGATCGATGATCGTTTGAATTACTACTTGAGATTGGTGATCCAATTGAAATCCAATAATCTCTAGCTGAATTACGAACGGCTGATTGTAATGAAGTAAATGATTTTCTTCCATCGTCCCATCTAGCAAAAGCTGTTGTATTTCTGAATACCAGCATCAAACCTACAACGACCGATAGAAGTGGTACGACGGAATTGGATAAATTGAGCGATCCTCCATAAACTAAATCAGCTACTGCGACTATGGTCGCCCATAGTGTGAAGACGATAACAGCTTTGAACGCATGCGGAATAGTCTACCAAGTTGAGTTTTTTATTTAGCTCATGTCAGTAAAAAAGAAATAAATTGAAGATTTTGTTGTAATATAAACAGAAATGAGTCTCACCGATCCTTTAAGTCTGAAGACCTAATTCATTATAAACATAAAGAACAATTCTAATTTTTAGTTGAGCATTTATCGGTTATAGCCGGAGTAGATGAAAAAACTTAAATTAAAATGAGACTGACATCACCAAACCAAGCCACCTTATTTACTAATTTGACCCGTTCTTCATTAGTTTCCTCCGCGATAATCAAATCTTTCAATGCTTCTAATACTCTTGGAATAGCGGATGGGTTGGTGTTTTCGCGTCGAGGCGTGTGAGATGTACTCATGATGGTGATGAGAATTTAAAAATTGCGGGGAAAGAGAAATAACCTTCTTGTGCAAACTCTGCGAATCTGCTTCGGCGGTAGCATTTCACACAGCACCATGTACTTGGAAAATAACTCATCACTTTTATCTTGAGATGATTTGTTGTTCGTGTACATGCCCAAATTCGACAGGAATTTTTTCACCTGTGGACTATTCTATCCCGTATACTATAGCACAACACATAAATGCATATGATGTTGGGCTTGAGTACTGAATTAGTGCCCAAATTATAAAAAGGTAGCATTTCACACAGCACCATGTACTTGGAAAATAACTCATCACTTTTATCTTGAGATAATTTGTTGTTCGTGTACATGCCCAAATTCAACAGGAATTTTTTCACCTGTGGACTATTCTATCCCGTATACTATAGCACAACACATAAATGGATATGATGTTGGGCTTGAGTACTGAATTAGTGCCCAAATTATAAAAAAGCTAGGGGTCTCCGGATTTCCTGAAAAGCTGGGTCTGGTACTGGCCAAAAAAACCGACAAGTCCACAAACCACTATACTCCACTTATTGATCCTTATGGGTTCTTGTGAGATAAGAAGAATCATAAAAGGATGTTTTGCATAAGTAAGAAACTGATAAACACATGAGAAAAGAAAAAAGAAGAAGAAATAAATGCCTTGTGAGATAAGAAGAATCATAAAAGGATGAGGATTCTTCTTATCGCACAATGGCTGTTTTTATAATAAAAAACATCTGTGACATGTGTAGACTATCTATAATTTACAACTGTGTGACATGGTAGAGAATATAGAAAAAGAAATCAACAGATCAGTGAGAATAAAATATTTCTTAACGTTACTGATCTACCCCAACACCTAATACAACTGTGTGACATGGTAGGGAATATAGAAAAAGAAATCAACAGATCAGTGAGAATAAAATATTTCTTAACGTTACTGATCTACCCCAACACCTAACACCACTGACCCCCCATCCCTTACCCCTCCGAAACATGCACTACCATTTGGCTTCGGTAATACAGTGGGAAACACCATATTACTGTAACACCTCACCTGCAAAACTTGAGTTGAGCACGCAGGGCAAATGTTTGTCTGCCCTATGGGTCAAAAACCCCCCAAAGTGTCATTTTGGACTCCTTGGAGGATGTAGTTTTCAAATCTGATTTGGTTTTGTAATTGGAGCAATAGTTTTTTTCTTTTTCTTTTTTAGCAGTCAAGATTTGGGACATATGGAATTAAATATTATTTTAATCCCATATAAACTATACCATAAGTACATATTTATTGACTTGAAGTCAGACATAAGTGCATATATATGTATATACATCTACATACATCCCTGATTCTCAGCAAGTGAGCACCAAGCCCCTTCATGTCAACAGTTCCAATGAAACCTCATTAAACCATTCTTGCTTATCAAGAAAGCAATCCATTTTGATTCATACATGCAAACCATACAATAGGGTCTTGCTAAAACGACACGCCCGCATTACTCAAACAACACCCCTGCCGTCGGAATGATGGCGCAGGGTGTTGTTTTAGTAATATTCACCCTCCAGGGGGCGTTGTTTTAGACACCCTGCAAAAAATTAAAAAAACCCCCGCAGGGGTGTCGTTTTAGTCAACGACTTCCCCACAAGGGTGTCGTTTTAGAAAAAAAAAATTAACAAAAAACCAACAAAAAGGAAATAAAAAACTCAAAAATAAGAGGGGAAAAAAAGGAAAAAGAAAAGAAAAAAAAAAAAACAAAAAACAGAAAGAAAAAAGAAAAAAAAAAAAAAAAAAAAAGGAGGAAAAAAAGAGAAGGGAAGGAAACAAAAAGTGAAAACAAACCAACAAAATCAATGAAAAAAAAGCAAAAAAAAAAAGAAACCACAAGTACCGAAGGAAAAAAGAAAAAAGAAAAACAGAAAAAACAGAAAGAAAGAAAGAAAGAAAAAACAAAAGAATAAGAGGAAAAAAAGATGAAAAAAAGATGAAAAAAAGAGGAAAAAAACAGGGAAAAAAGAGAAAAAAAAAGAGAAGAATAAGATAAAAAAGAAAGAGCAAAAAAAGAGAAAAAAAAAAGAGAAAGAAAAGAGAAAGAAAAATAGAAAGAAAAAGAGAAAGAAAAAGAGAAAGAAAAGAGAAAGAAAAATAGAAAGAAAAAGAGAAAGAAAAAGAGAAAGAAAAAGAAAAAGAGAAAGAAAAGAGAAAGAAAAATAGAAAGAAAAAGAGAAAGAAAAAGAGAAAGAGAAAGAAAAGAGAAAAAAAAACAAAGAAACATTATGTTTTATGTTTTTCTTTTGATGTCTGGTTTTTTCTCTTTTATTTCATGGTTTATGGTTTTTTTCTTTCTCTTCTTCTTTCTTTGGTTTCCCTATTTTTTTTAAATTATTCTTTCATTTACTTCTTCATTCATTATTTATTTTTCATGTTTTTTTCTTTTCTTGGTGATAATGTTTTGTTTTTTTATTTTCTCTTGTCTTTTTTTCTTA
>KN361818.1:5353-15462 GCA_000785685.1 Uromyces viciae-fabae
GTATTTATTTATTTCAACTCATTCAACATCAAAATTCACAGCACATTAACCTCTTTTATTTTACTCAGTCTCCTCCAGATTTTTATTATCCTTTTACTCAGATTTAAAGATTAAAATTATAATCAAAACACATCAGCTTTGGTATTTTTTATTTTTTATTTTTTATTTTTTTTTATTCTATTCTATTTTATTTTTATCTTATTTTATTTTTATTTTTTATTTTATTTTATCATAGTCACCTTCAAAACATTTTTTATTATTAGTCTCATATATCAATCAGCAAAACCATTTCACCAACTCAGTCTAGTTTTATTATTTTTATTCTTGGATCTTGTCCTTAAAGGTAGAACAATAATCTTATTTTATTTCTTTATTTTAGTTTTTGATTTTCTTTATTTGTTTCTTATTTTTGTTCATTTCATTTTTGCTGATTGAAATTATACCTTAAAGTTTTACTGTTATTAGATTGTTTTGACAAAATTTTTATGAGAAATAAAATTGAAAAAGAAGAAAAAATGAAAAAATATGAACAACGAGTTTACCTAGACTAAGTTTTTAGTTTGTAAATCAAGATAAAAGATATTTTGAGTTACTATCAGGAATATTCACTACAAAAAGAAGCCTGAATTTTTTATTTTTGAGTTGGAATTGATTGAGAGGTGACTAGTTGATTTGATAAATGAAAAGATTAAGAATTTGAACAGAAATAGAAAACTAAAGAAAAATGAAACTGAAAGAAATTAAAAAAGAAACATAACAACATGACAGAAAACAACAAATATGAAAGATAATAGATCAGATTGAGTTGAGAATTTTGAATGTGATGAGTACCTGCCCAGACACTCTGTTCTAGCTCCTCCTGAGATAGTTCTTTGATATTTGATTTATCTTGAAATTAAACTGTTGAGAATGGTTTGATTTGGTGGACCGCTGATTGATGAAGAGATGAGATTTTAAATGAGACAAGGAAAGACAAAAAATTTGAGACGAAAAACTAGGACAAAACTGAGAGGAAATTTTTTTTCAATTGAGAGCGGGGAGTCCAAGTTTCACACAATGCAGCGCACAGCTATTGGGCCAGTGCTAGCGCTCCAACAGTTTGGTGGTATTTGGAAATCTTGGTTGAGGGGAGGAAAGAGGAGTGACATTGGCGGTGAAGGAAAGAAAGAAGTGTAATTTTTTGGGTGATTTATCAAGTGCACAGCTGTGCGGCAGGCTTGTTAGCTTTGCAAACAAGTGGGAGGGACTGAAAACCACCCCCTCTTCAGCTAGAGATTTTGGCTAACTACAGACTTCAAGCCCTCCAGCAATTAGAGATGCTCTAAGAGCATCTCCAGTCCTTCAGGATCTTTATTGGTAACTTAGTGATGTTGTAGAAATTACAACTTACAGATTTGATTGGTTTTCCCAGTCATCGAGGTAAACATCTGTAAGCTTTAAAGATCAAGTTGAGGTCTGATTATCACAATCACAACGGTCAACACAATTTTCAACATCTCAAAATGCCCTCAAGAGGAAGATCACTCCTCAATAGTCTTCTTGAGAACACTGAAATCAGCAATGAAAACTTAAATATGTTCCTTGATTCCCCCAATTCCACCCTAAGAGCCTCTTCAACTCGCATGCAAATTGATCACAAACGACACGAGGGTGCAAAGAGGTTGTTTGATGACTACTTCAGTCAAATTACAGTATATCCAAACAAGATCTTTGAACGTCGATTCCGAATGAGCCGGTCCCTCTTTGTTGGAATATGTGAGAATCTTTGTGAGCACAACCGGTATTGGATACAAAAATCTGTAAGTATAAAGCAGTCTTGGAAATACTATCATCAAATCAATGGCTAATTTATCAACTTTTCACAGGACTGTTGTGGAAAATTGGGACTGACAACCTACCAGAAAGCATCGGCAGCAATCCGACAACTAGCATATGGCTGTTTAACCGATGCTACCGATGAGTATGTCAGAATCGGTGAAAGCACGGCAAATGAAACCTTAAAAGTCTTTATCAATGATATTATTGATAATTATGTGCCTCAGTTTTTGAAACCGCCAAACGAAGATGAGTTGAGAACAATATTGAGTGAAAACGAGTTACGCGGGTTCCCAGGATGCAAAGGTAGCATTGATGGCATGCACTGGCAGTGGAAGAACTGTCCCAGTGCATATGCTGGACAGTATCAAGGCAAGGAAAAGACTCCAACTGTTGTCTTGGAAGCTGTAGCATCAAAGAATTTACGCATTTGGCATGCCTTCTTTGGGACGCCAGGGGCATTGAACGACATTAATGTTCTGAACCGAAGCCCACTATTTGATAGATTCATAGAAGGTTCCGAAGAAGGAATCACTTTCCAACTGAACGGACATGAGTATCGACATGGCTACTACTTGGCCGATGAAATTTATCCTAGTTGGCCTGTATTTGTAAAAACTTACCATCAGCCTCAAGGTGGAGCTAGCAAGCATTTTGCTACGCTTCAGGAAGCAGCTTGAAAGGACATTGAGCGTACTTTTGGTGCTTTGCAGGCAAGATGGGGCATCATCAAGGCACCATGCCGCTTATGGAAGATTCATGAGGTTAAAAAACTAATGTATTGCTGTATTGTTCTCCATAACATGATTGTGGAGAATCGTTCGGTGGACGAGTACCAATAATCGAGATCCTAGTATCTTCAACACTGATTTAACACAAGCTCAAAACAACCACAATCTTCGCAACACAACACTTCACAACAGATTGATGGATGATCTTCGGACACATAACTGGATCCGACTCATATGACTAGCTTGGGTTGTATTTCATTTTGATTTGATTCTTCATTTGCTTCAAAACCATCTTAGTATCTTAATCGGGACATTCATCCTCTGCTTTCATAAGTAAACTGTAATCATCTAATCGCATCCGGCTAGCCTGGGAAGAGGTTTCAACTTCTTTCCATTTTGCTTCCATTTCAAACATTTCTTTAGCTTGTTTTCGAGTCTTGATCATCTGTTCAATTTGTGCCTCGGAGTTCTTCTGAGGAACCTCAGCATAGCTTTCTTTTGCTAAATTTTCGTCAAGTCGGGAAGTTTTTGTTTTTTTTTGACCTGGAGGTCGTTCTTCTGGGACTTCATCTGCACAATTCCGTTTGTTTTTGGAAGAATCTGATTCAACCTTCCACTTGGGCGCATGTCGGAGCTGCTGCCATGCTCCCTCCATTTTGAATTGATGACCTTTATTCTGAACAGCATATTCTTCCTTTGCCTTTCGCAAAAAGTCAAGTGGTGACATACCACTTGGAGGCACTCGTTCTATCGCAGCATAAATTGATGAGAACTTCAAAGTGGCTGTGTTCATAGCAGACCAGTTGGTTTTGATTTGGTCGGCATCTCTCGAGGTCACACTGTTCTCATTGAAGTCATTGGAAACCTTTTTGTAGAAATTATCCCCTGTTTGATTGGTTCCAAACTCGGGCTGTTGGCTGATGTGAAGCCATGATATTGCTAGCTGCTCCTCCTCAGGTGGAGTCCAGTTCAACGAGCGCTTTTTTGCGCCACCGGTGGGTTGTGGAATGGGAGCTTGCATATTGGATTGATTCTCAGGTGATGGTGCCATTTTCATGGGATTCTAGAGGCCAAAATGGGGCTCTGTAGCGGTCTGTACATCTGATGAGAGCTACGGATTTTATTACATCATGCATAACATACAGAAGGCTTACAAAGCCCTGATTGTGGGAACAGCAGATCTTTATCTTGAGATTTGAAGACAAAGAGCGCTTATCTTAATCAATACAGGTGAATAAAATTAATTGACTAAATTAATTAATTAAGTACACACAAACAAAGACAAAAAGTTACAGCGCCCATTGGAGATGCTCTAAGTATTCAATCTATGACTTATCTTAATCAATACAGGTGAATAAAATTAATTGACTAAATTAATTAATTAAGTACACACAAACAAAGACAAAATACACTATATAAGACTATATAAGATGAGAAAAAGAAATGCTAAAAACAATTAAAAAGAAAAAAAAAAAGAATTAACGTGTATCAATTCATAATGAAGAAAAAACAAAGCAAAGCAGATGAATAAATAAACAATAGCTCAGATTGAATTACAATAAATTAGGATGAAAATGATGATAATAAGAGGGGCAGAGGTAGCGAGAAAAAGGTGCTGCTACGACTTGAGAGAAAGAAAAGAGGAAATGACATTTCAAAGCATCTATAAATACGTATATTTCAATGATGAATAAATTGGTTGAACATGAAGAGAAGAAAAAGAAATACATTTCACAAAAAATAAACTAAGAAAGATTGTATGTGCTCTAAAACTAGAGAGAAAGGAGAGGGGGGGTCAAAAAAAAAAAATGCTAGTTTGGATTTTGGGCTGTATTGGAAAAAAAAAGAAGTCTAGGAAGATTATCGGATAAAGATTTCCATGCTTAATGAAACAATAAAGAAAATAAATAAGGAATGAAACAAAAAAATTATTCAGCAAGTGTGGGAGTAGGAGTAGAGGGAGGAGTAGAGGAAGAAGCAAAAGATTCAAGTCGAGTTGTGGCAGTTGAAGTAACAGTAGTTGTTTCTGAAGTAGTAGTAGTCATCGAAGAAGAATTGATTGAAACATCGGTACCATTTATAGAAGAGGAAACATGAATTGAATCTGAAACCTCAGAAGAAGATCCAGCTCGATCATGCTGATTGAGGGAGAATGTGAGATGATCTAATTTATTTTGGTCGAAATCTTCGACTGTAGACTCTGATCTTTCATGATGAGTATTGCCTTCAGCTTCATCAAAAGATGGTGAAAAAGAACTGAGTGTTTCTGGTGTAGGTATTTGAAGCGCGATCTTGGGTTGATCTTGCCCATGTATTAGTGACGTTGATTCGGATTGCTGTGTGGAGATATTACCGGGATTTTGTGGTTCTTTTGATGATCCAGAAGAGCCGCAACCCTCATCTTCAGGAATCTTTTTCTTCGAAATTTCATTCTGTGATTTTTCATTCCTGCCCTCTTCGTTAGCTTCTTCTACTTCAGTGGTGTTTCCAAAACGTTGTTCAGGATTGTTTTTTTTAGATGATGATGCAGATTCATCATAAATAACTTCTTTCCCCTTATTCAATTGTGCCCGTTTTCTATCTTCAAGTGCGCGGACTTTATCGGAACTTAAATGTAGATGATCAGCGACTTGTTGAGCTTTTTGTTGAGCCAAAGTGCCAGTAAAAGATACAGGTTTGGTAGTAAGAACGTTAAGTGGAGATAAGTTAACATTAAAATCACGGGGATTTGAGGAGAAAGCGATTGGTAAAGATTGATTAAGTAGAGTCGAATTGTTATTAGAAGATAAAATTTTGGGTCTGGAAAAACCAGATAACCAAGCCATAGAGCCCCATTCGAGTAATTTTTTTTCTAGCCAAGCCAATGAAACGGGTTTTGTGAGAAAATCATTACATCCGGCCGCCAATGCTACTTCTCGGTCAACATCAAGTGAAGACGCCGTTAGCGCCACGATTATCACTGATACATTATGTGGTGGTATTCGAGGCCCACTGCTGCTACAGCTAGAACCTAGTAATGCTGGGGGTGTATTTCCCCCGACGGCTGGTGGTGTGTTGGCGAATGCATTTATATTCGCTGCTCTTTCTGCTTCTCGGATTTCCTTCGTGGCTTCAATCCCATCTTTTACTGGTAATTGTAAATCCATCTACCCATAACAATAACAACAGTAGCAGTATTGATAATAATAATACATCTTCTTTATGAGTCAACATGTTTAAAAGCAGAACCGTTACGATTCAAGAGCAAACACTACATACCAGTACCAAATGAAAACTCCCACTTCTCCATTTATCAACGGCTTCTTGTCCATTCATGGCAACATCGAACTTGACCGATTTTTTTCTCATAAAGGTCGTCAAGATAGTTTGATTAATTCGATTATCTGAAAGAACAGCGCAATTTAAATAGTGATACAAATGTTTAGGTTTTAATAATAAGAAAATATAACAGTACATACCTTCCACAATTAACACATTAATGGGAGGAACAAGCGCTGTAGTTGGCTTTCTAGAAATCCTTCTTTTACTCAGGCGATGAGGAAGGATTGGTTCACCAACAGAAGCGTGCCTCCGGTTTGCTGTCAACAAAGCACTTGTGGATTTACTCATCGCAATATTTTTTGCACTCAGATCAACTGCTGTTG
The DNA here is from genome assembly GCA_000785685.1 of Uromyces viciae-fabae. Lineage (NCBI taxonomy): Eukaryota > Fungi > Basidiomycota > Pucciniomycetes > Pucciniales > Pucciniaceae > Uromyces > Uromyces viciae-fabae. The sequence goes on from KN361818.1 coordinate 11,544, forward strand.
ACTTATTATCCAAGGAAGCTTGAGTCGCATTGTCAGCGTGATGAGACAATATAGAAGAGGGAGGTGAATTGTGAGACTTGAGTTTAGATTCAGGTACATTTTCGTTAGAAGGCGTCAGTTTGGCAGATGATGTGAGGCGTGGGGATGGCAAAGTGACTGAGATCGATCTGGGTAGACTAACTGGGACGGACGGCATTCTTAGCATGGGCAAAGGTCTGGGGTTGAATAGAATTTGTTGTTGCTCTTTCGTTAATGGTGACAATCCGGTATAAGTTTGAGGAAGGTTTGGAGTAAGAGGTGCGGTTGAATGATCACTATGGGTGGGTGTCAAAACCATAGATTGGGATGAAGAGATAGAATTGGCTCGATGCTGAGAAGAAGAAGATGGATACAATCCTTCTGGAAATGTTAAGGTAGGTGTCTTGGGGGAAATCGCTTCAAAATGAGCTAGAGCCATGGCATGTGGAAAGACGGTATCGGATGGAGGATGGCCCAAGATGTGATTGTTTTGAGGGTTGTTACTTCGAATGGTTTGATTCAGTGGGTTCCTATCTGTTGAACGAGAAGGAGACGTGTCACTTCTACTAGAATTATTTGACCGTCTATTTGAAACATTGGAGCTAGATGAGGAGACTTGATTTTTTGTGACGGAATCTCTGGAGTTAGCCATAACTTGCTGAGCTAGAGTCATAGGTGTTGGATCTGAGTCAGCATGGACAACTTCGCACATCATCGATCGATTCAAGCTACTGCTTCTGCTTGCATTCCGATGCCTTCCGTGACTGGATCGGCCATTGGAGGATCCAGTCAGATTGGAATTCGAGAGATGACTTGCTTCATTTTTCGGACGATTCGAGGATCCAGAATGATGGAAAAACATTGCTTGAGGACGTCCATCGGGCGACTGTAAAACTACCCCAGTACTAGAACTTCCTCCATTTTCGGTTGCTGCTTTGGAAAAATATTCCAACGCTTCGTGAGAGAGTAATGCTGGTGAAGGGACGCCAGGAGTGCCGGGAGCAGTACCCGGAGTTCTCAAACCGGGTGGAGTGGAGTTTTGCATGGGATTTGGCCATACTGGATTAAGATTCTCTCCAGTTAAATTATTCCCATTGTTTGAATCATCCAATAGATGATTTGAAGCAGAGGTGTCCAATTCGTGCACGTCACGATGATTGTGACATGGACTAACCCTCCCTAGTTGACTAGTGCCTAATGGATGTGGGTTGGAGGGAAGACAGTGTGAAATACCAGGACTGGAGGGTGAGGTGGCGATTGGAATAGCTGGAGGTTCGATGAGCGGCCGACTTAGTGCGGTGTGTAAAGCAGTGAGAACCCTACGAGGCCCAATTGGTTTTGGAATAACCAAAACGTCGGGAATGGCGGCCCATTGAGCTCCGACGAGATGATTACGAATGAGCTCTTGCACTTTTCTGAAGTTTGAGATGCTAGTGAAATAAATGAAGGATGTTTGAAATGTTCTTGGGGTTGCTTCAACACGATCTATTTGAGTTAAAGATTTCATGCGGCGTGATAATGGAGGACGCTGAGAGGTTGGATGGTTCCTTGATAAAGCGCTGGTAGACATACATAGATTGGAGAGTGAAGAGGCGTGCAGCTTGATCAGTTGTGTTTTTAAGGTTGGAATATGATCATCAATTATGATAAAATTGTTCGACCGCGTGGAAGTGTTGATGGGGTGGAGAGGAACGGGAGCAGAAGGTTCGGATGAGATGGGTGGTTCTAACAGAGTTGTCACAGCTTTTAAAAAGGTAGATTTCATCAATATCATGTCACTGATCAAATTTCTAGAAGAAACAAAACCCACGTCTTCCAGTGGCACTTGTGGCAGTATTGCAGTTTGAACCAGTGGGAGGATCGACCGAGTTGACCTGAACAACTTCATATGGCATGTGTGAGACATCTAGATTCCAGCTGGTGAGATAAGCAGTAATATGTTTAGCGAAGATACTTTGCTCTGCAGCGAAGAAAACCGCCTTTTTCCCTTTCAATGTCGTGTCTGCGAATTTGGTCAATTCTTCGAGCTACAAGTTAGGTTTTGGAGAGAAAAAAAGGGAGATAAGCAACGGGATCCATTCTTTGGGGTTTTTTTTTTTTTAATGGCTCACAGAAGGCTCAGAGCTTGGCACCAAAGAGGAAGGCAGACTGGCTGGAGGCTGAGAGCAGGTAGGATTTGAATAATGAGAGAACTGATCAGAGTCTTGAAGTGAACCTTTTTGAAAAATACCGGTGACCTTCCAACTATGGCCGCTGGATGTTAGCCTACCAGTGCTAAGTTTCATCCCCAAGAATTTATCAAAAATAAATTTAGAGAGGGATTCCTCTGGGCATAAAGGTAATTCGGAATTTTGATTGGATGAAATTCGTAACCGACCCAATCTTGTAGAATCGGGTGGTTGAGTGATTGAATGGTCTAGCTGAGGATTTGAGGATTGATCAGGAGTAGGTGAAGGTGTTTTGACTTGGCTGTCACAATTTTGAGGAGTAGGAGCTTGCTGTGAAGAAGGTGCTGTGAGGGATAGGTCGAAGATGCACTCCCAACCGGTACATTGAGTTTGAATAGATTCTTCGGGTGTAGGCTGTGTAGAAAGGGAGTACAATGGAGTGAGATGCATGCCAATTTCTATGGTACTGGAACGCCTTGCACGATACAAAATTTGCCTGATCAGACAGACTAAGCCGATAATTAAACCCTTTTCGTTTGCCTTGACTAAAATCTGACGCAGACTAGCCTCTCCATCTACTCCTGGAGTGACTGAGTTAAAAGGAAGTTGTGGTTCGGATGATTGGTCATTGGGGGAGGAATCCGCGGAAAGCGGTAGGTCAAATGATCTCAGGGATTGAAGTTCAGGAGTTTCTGGCCGAGCTGGGTAGAGAGTGTGATAGAAAACAATCTCAACGTCCAAGTCGGAGCTGATTGCTGAGAGAATGTCACCGACGTGTTGTAATGTATTTGCAAGATCAAAGGATTCTTGATTTGATTGTAATTCTTTCAGGTTTGATTCGTTTGCTCTGAGATTGATCCATTCTAGACAAGTGAGTATTCTCCAGATGCTTGAGATTGAAGTGATAGGTAGAGGGATTGAAGATGCGCTAAGTTGTTCAATAGTAGCAGTTGGATCAGTTCTGATTCTTCTTAAACGAGTTTCTTGTTCTGGTGATGTTGTTGATGGTGTTGTTGTTGTTGTTGTTGTTGCTGATGTTACTCTTGTTGTTGTTGTTGTTGGTGCTGCTGTTGTTGTTGTTGATATTGGATTGAAGTTTTCGAATAATTGAGGAGGAGTAAGTTGTGCTAGTGTTAGTAACGCAGAGTGAGTTAGTAGTGAGTGGATGATATGAGTTGACATGGGGTTGAACTGTGTAGTGGGTGGGGGTTCAATGGATGAGGAAATTAAATCAGTGGGTGTGGAAGGGGTCTTGACTAGACTAGCTTGTAACTTGAGGGCTACAGAATGACAAGCACGCGCCAACCTCTTGCGAGTAGATGAGGGTCTCCGTGCATTGGGAGAAGGTTTCCTAGGAAGAGATGGATGATTTCGATGATGATGATGAGTTGGGTTGTTGATGGAGTGTAAGTTATCTTCTGATCGTGATATGGTGATATGGTGATGATTAAGATGATGTGCTGTTGGTGCATCGATTGTTGGAGAGGGGATCATACTCTTCATCTATTGTAGACTTAGTGGTGCTTCTCAATAATAATTCGAATAAAAAAAATTGAGTGAATGATTGAGTGAGTGAAAAAAAAAATTACATCTACTGTGTGGTGACATGTCCGCTACATGACATGTTAGGGTTTGAAGATATCTTTAGATATCTTTAGATACCATATCCTTTGAATCCACTTCCAACATCATCCAACCAAAGCCATCCATCTATCAAGATGTCTCAATCTCTA
>KN361821.1:508-16457 GCA_000785685.1 Uromyces viciae-fabae
TGTAGTATTGAAAATAAAATATTTGAGATAAATAATTTAATTAATTTTAATGATTTTAGTGGTGTTAGTTTAAATGTAGAAAAATCAACATCAAAATTCAACTTGTGGCACAACAGATTAGGACATTGTGGCGTAGGAAGGCTTAAGTTTTTTTTCCAGAAATTAATTTAGACAAAACAGAAACATCTAGTGCGTGTATGAAAGGAAAACTGACAAAGAAATCATTTACACATCATTTTGATTCTGCTGAACAACCTTTAGAAATTATTCATGGAGATCTTGTGGGCCCAATAATACCGTCAAAAAATGGCGCAAAAAGATATTTTCTTACTTTATTAGATCAGTTTTCAGGCTACATCAGTATTAGATTATTAAAACAAAAATCAGACGCCACAGAAGAAATAATTTTATTTAAAAAATTCTTTGAATCAGTATTAGATTATTAAAACAAAAATCAGACGCCACAGAAGAAATAATTTTATTTAAAAAATTCTTTGAAAATCAAACTAGTTTTAGAATGAAGAAATTAATAACAGATGGCGGTGGGCAATTTTGCAACAAAGTACTTTTAGAATCTTTAAAAGAAAATGGTATTCAACAAAACATTTCTCCCCCATACATGCCACAACATAATGGATTTGCTGAAAGAGCCAACAGAGCAGTTTTAGATACAACCAGATGTTTATTAATGCAAGCCAATTTATATTCAGAATGGTGGGTAGAAGCGCTTTTAACTGCTACATCAACATTAAATTGTTTACCATCATTATCTAAAAATAGAATCTCACAAATTGAATTATTATTTAAAAAGAAACCCAACTTTGATTTCTTTAAACCTTTTGGCTGCAAAGTTTACATCACAATTCCAACTCAATTGAAAGAAAATAAATTTGATTCAGTAGCGTGGGAAGGAGCTTTAATCGGTTATTCAAATGATTATTCATCCTATAAAGTTGCAAGATTAAATGATAAGCACATTTTTATAACAAAACACGCATATTTTGATGAATCAAATTTTCCCTATTTAAAATCAATCAATCCCAGTTACCACGTGGTGCAAAATGAAAAATTACCAAATTTTAATGATGATTTTATTTTACCTTTTGAAGATGCAGAATTACCTTCAGAAGAAGAAAACCTACGTGATGAAAATAATGATCATAGCAAAAATAACAATTTTCAAATAAGTCCATCAAATATTTTAGATAGAGATAGAAGGGGCACTTTAATATTTAATGCAGATGTTCCCAAAAATCACTACAAAGCTTTAGAATCAAATGAATCAATAGAATGGAAAAAAGCTGAAGAAAAAGAAATTCAAAACACGTGGTGCAAAATGAAAAATTACCAAATTTTAATGATGATTTTATTTTACCTTTTGAAGATGCAGAATTACCTTCAGAAGAAGAAAACCTACGTGATGAAAATAATGATCATAGCAAAAATAACAATTTTGAAATAAGTCCATCAAATATTTTAGACAGAGATAGAAGGGGCGCTTTAACATTTAATGCAGATGTTCCCAAAAATCACTATAAAGCTTTAGAATCAAATGAATCAATAGAATGAAAAAAAGCTGAAGAAAAAGAAATTCAAAATATGAAAAATTATCACGTGTGGAATGAAAGAAAAAGAAAGCCTGAAGATGAACCAATTCCTTCTACGTGGGCATATAGAAAGAAATTAGGTGAAAAAAATGAAATTATAGAATTTAAAGCTAGGATTTGTGCGCAAGGATTCAGACAAACTTATGGTTTAAATTTCAACATCAGTTACACCCCCACTGGGAAACCCAGTTCATTAAGACTTTTATTAATTTATGCATTAAATAATAATTTAGAAATTCATCAATTAGACGTAAAATCAGCTTTCTTAACTGCCCCTCTGGAAGAAAAAGTCACACTTTTACCGCCACCAGGCTATAAATGTCCACAAGGAACAGTTTTAGATCTGAAGAAAGCAATTTATGGACTAAAACAATCCTCTTTAGCATGGTACAAGCGCCTCAAGAACTTTCTAGAATCAGTTGAATTCAAAACTTCAATTTCTGATCCGTGTATTTTCTGGAGAAATAGTGGTAATAGGGAACCAACTTGGCTTTATACACACGTGGAGATGCTGGCAACTATCCCCTGGAACTCGCAAAAAAAAACAAATCATACACCTATGAGCCATGCGCAGCTCCCCGATGCACCTTCCAAATCAAACGGGGGACCAATTGGATTTATGTTCAAACTTGAATTTACCTGCCCCATCGCCGCAAACCCCCATCAACAATCAACTCACGCAAGCACAACAAATTGCCCCTCAAATGCAGATGCCGGGCCTGATTCACAATAAAATGTGATATCAAGACGAATCAACTCCAAGTTGATTGGTTCTGGAGGCATAATCATGACCCGTTCTCACCTGAGGACATGATGATTATGCGTTCTCCGCAAGCTGTTGCTCGCTGCGTCAACGATAATGTAGCCTGTGGGATTGGGCGGAAGGAAATTGAACCGTTGTTGCATCCTCCTCTATTTGATGAGGTAGGTAACAAACCATTTTGTTTATTCATTTCAGTCCAAACCATGCTGAGATTTAAGCATCATTTTTCTCAAGATCAATGAAGATTTGATAGCCCCTGAGGCATACAAGATTAGCTATGACCAAATCCAATACAAAACTTGTTGGAGTGACTACGCTGACTCAATAGCTGTGCGCTGCGGGGCCCAGAAAAAAAAACGTCTCAAGTGTCAATTAGACTTTGTCTCGTTTCTATTTCTCATTTCCTTTTTCAATTCTCATTTCATCAATCTTTCATCTCACGTCAAAAACCGCCTCAACCGTCTGAGAACCATTCTGATCGAACCAATCTCGCCAGTATAAATTAAATCAACTAAATACGAGAGTACTAGCTAAGGAGGAGCTAGAGAGGAGTGTCTGGGCAGGTACAGGTCAAGTCTATTTTATCAGTCATCTGTTTATCTGTCTCCTGTTCTGTTATGGTTTCTTTTTTCTTTCAATTTTTCATTTTCTTTATAATCTCTGAAAATTTCCGTTTATCTGTTTCTTTATCAAACTAAACTAATCCCTCCTCAATCAATCTAAAATAAAATAAAATCTCAACTCAATCAGGCTTCTTCTCGTGGTGAAAAATCCTATTAGTATCTCAACCTATTTTTTGTTTTGATATTAATATACTAAAAACTTAGTTAGGTAAAAATCTCGTTCTATTATTTTTTCATTTTATTTAATTCTCTAAAAATGTTTGTTAAAAAATAAAATCTAAAAATATCTTGTTTTTCCATTTCCGAAGTTTTTACTACTATTAAGTTTGAAATAAAAATTCTGCTTCAAAAAAGTTTCTGATCTCATAATCCTACAAAACTTGCAAGCTGAACCTCATTCCCTCGCGGCTTGACCCAAATGTCCTTGAATCAGTGCGACTCTGGAAAATGCGCCTTGCAAGTCTATTGTGGCACACTTTTGCACCAAACGTCACCAATTCCGGGGATTTTTTATTTATAATCCAGTCTCCGTGGCAACGCAAGGTGATGGAAACAAATGGAAAGGGTACTATACTCATTGATTTGACTCACAACACTGTGAGTAATTTCTTCCTCACAGAAGGCAAGAAAATCACTCTCTATACGGTGGTTGTGCGGGACGCCCTTACAGGAAAAGGAGCCCCTGTATGTTGGGCATTTGCGGCTTCAGAATCCAGGTGTGTACTTTGCGCAATTCTAAAATATGTGATTTTCTATTTCTTGCTCACAATATGATATGTCCTTTGCAGCGGCCCAGTGAAAAGCATTTTGTGGTGTCTCAAGACGGACACGGGACTCATTCCGACCACCATCATTAACGATTGCGCCCTGGCAATCCGTAACGCCGTCAAGTCAGTTTATCAAGATGAGCACGAACAGCACCAGCCAAAACACCTTTGGTGCTGGTTTCATGTCTTGAAAGCTTTCAAGTCTCAAGCAACCAACTACCTACAACGCCTTTCTGGGGAGGCTTATGCAGCATTCCAGAAGATAATGTACATGAAGGGCAACCCCAATGTAGCTCTTGAGGAGTTTATCAGTAAGTGGGACCAGGATAATGCACCATTTGCCAGGTATGTGAGGACGCAATGGTTGAATAACATCCATCATTGGGCCAGTTCCTTCAGAAAGGTAAGCCCTTGCCACCGTTACCTTGTGTCTTCTCACAAATGGTGGCTAACTATGCCACACATCTGGACCCAGACAGCTAATCAGGGGATAAACACTAACAATTATACGGATGTGTGGCATCGCATCCTGAAATATCTATACATTTCGCCTTCGAAGGAAAATCAATTGGACGAATTGATCCAAGTTTTGGCAGAGAGGGTCGAACTGAATTTTAGGGTTTCTGCAGATAAAGTGAAACACGGTTGTTAATTTCTGAGATATTGAGGCTGAGAAGAGAGTAGAGAGAGGTTGAACCAGGAGCAGATTGGTTGATTTGAAAAAGGAACTCGACTGGATGATTTTAATTCCAAGGACAAATTCAAGATGAAAAAAAGGAAAACAACAGACCCCCTTGCACATAACAAGAGGGTTAGTGGACAAAACTTGAATAATAAATAAACAAGGACTAAGACAACTAACTACACTTGTAGCAGGACTAAAATAACTAACTACACTCGTAGCAGGACTAATATAACTAACTACACTTGTAGCAGGACTAAGATAACTAACTACACTTGTAGCAGGACTAAGATAACTAACTACACTTGTAGCAGGACTAAGATAAAAACTATCAAATATATGATAGGACTAAACTATGGACTACTACACTTGTAGGAGGACTAATTAACTAACTAACAAACTAACTAACTAACCAACTATATAACTGATTCATGTAAATCAGGACTAAATAATGTATTAATACTATTTTGATTTTAGATTTTTTTATTTATTTGTTGATTTTAATGTAAATTTAAAGACTAATAAAAAAAATAGAACTAAGAAAAAGTTAAAGAGGAAAGGGATGAAGCATACAATAATGGAAAGTTGACAACGGTTTCCAACCGCAACACACCAGTCGCTTTCAATTAGCAGCTAAGCGGAAGGCTGACAGCTATACAAAGGAAATGCTCACGCTGCTGGCCGGGGTCACGGTTGAAGATTTTCCTGAATATGGTCTGGTCTGTCCCCCTTCAATCTCATTCCATTACTGTGTTCTTAATTTTAAATGTTGTATCCCATCGTATGCATCATAGTACATGATAGGGTCTTTCACACATCCCTCAACATTTTTCTACTTGGTCACTGACGCGAACTTGAGTGGGGCTAAAAAGGGTCACATTACGCGATGCACCTGCCCGTACTTTTTGAAGCATGGAAGTGCGTGCAAAAACATGTACTACCTGGCTCGCGAAACTCGCAGACTTGTGGTGGAAGATGTCTTAACAGCCGATGAATGTGTCAACAGCACCATGGCAAACACTGGCACAAGGCCAACGTGTGCATCAATCATTCGGATGGCGTCTCAAAATGACGCGGGGTTCCCCTCCGACGATAACTCAATTTTTACCATTGACTTGGACGGCCATGACTCGGAGGTCGAGGTGGTCTGCTATGGCGGCTTGAAAAGAGGGTGTACCGTTTATCCCGGATCAGCGTACTGCACAAAACGCTGACGACATCTGGAGCAGGAGGACTCCCCGTCGTCTGCATGGCTGGTGAACCATGTGCACCTGGCTAGCGGCGTGCCTCAACCAGAAAATGACCTCAATTTTCCAAGCTCTGCAGATGCGCCGCCTGAAACGGTGACTGTCCCCAAACTGTACAGCTCGGCCTTCAAGTTGTTAAGGTCAATCTTGGAGATTCTCAGATTATTGAAACACCGCAATACAATGGTGAATCATATGTCCGCGGAGTCAATGGCCCATTTCAGGTCAGTTGCCTTGGATGTCTGGAGTTTGGTGGATGTCCAAATGGGTAGACCAAAAGCACACAGAGCGACCTTAAATCCAACTGTGATAAGTTCAACAACAGGCCTGAATGTTCACGAATATCGTATGATAGTGGTGAAGATGCAAAAAGAGGGTTGGGCGGCCATCAAGGCATGTTTCAACGCCTTAGTGGATGCCAAAAATCAGTTGAAATTTTGCGCGGGGTCCACTTGCGAGGACATGGCGGAGTGGAGGGGTAAGTGCTTTCAGCTATTGAGTATCTTGGAGGATGGTGGTGACAAACGCAAACAGACAAATCAGATAGAGGGGATAGGCTTCATGAACATCAATGGTAGTTCACATGCGTTGGGTGAACAGCAATGATGAAATGATGTAGACTCATAGAGGAGGTGAGATGGGAATTAGGATAGGTAGATGAAACTAATTGTCCAACACTCTTTATAATTGGTGGCCTGCTTTTGAGATTATGTTACTTTACTTTCTCGTTCAACGTATGAGCAGTTACCAGGTGCTCATCCGTCAAGAAGGATATTTGATTTTCTCAATCTCGGTGGCTGATCTTTACATACTATCTTTACATATGCTTTGTATTTCAATTTCTCAATTTGTATATTTACTTTTACATAACGCTTGATTGAGTAATAATAACCATAACTACAAAAAAAGCGTGGATGAATCCATCCTCCAAACACCTCAAATCAGCAGACACAAATCAGAAACCAAAATAGGTGGCTGATTTGGTTTTCTGATCAACAAAAAAAAAAATCCAAATCAGCAAATTGTGACCCGGATTCTCCAGTTGAATTTTATCAATCCACAAAGAGATGAGTGTGTTTCCACGCACTAATTCTTTGCTGATTTGTAGTTTGCTTTGGTCAAAATCAGCAAAGTTTGAGTGGCAAATCAGCAATTGCTGATTTTCAAACCTGTTGCTGATTTCAAAAAAAAAATTGCTGACAAAGCTCTATTGTGAACCATCCTATTAAAGAGTTGATGGGAAAGAGAGTGAAACTGAAATGGGAGGATAAAGTAGATAAAATTGGTGGGATAGTAATGAAACAAGATGAAAAAGGACTATTATTACATCAACCAAAACTTACAAATCAAAAAATTGAAAAGATGGAAAAAAGATTAGGAAAACCACTGATAACATCCAATACACCTCTACCAGACATGGAACTGGTGAAGAACTCAATACAAGCAAATACCAATCATTCATTTGTTGTTCAAACTATTTAGTGTTGGGAACTTGCCCCAATTTATCTTACGCTGCAAATTTTTTATTGTAATTTAGAAAAAGCCCCGGTATATTGCATTGGAAATTGTTACAACATTTATTGCAATACATGAAAGCAACAAAATATTTAAAACTTCTTTTTCATCCAATGACAGGTGGGTTGAACTTGTGGGTCAACTCAGGTTGGGGAGGCAAATTTTATTGGTCAACTTCTGGATTTATCTCTCAATTCAACAATTTTTGTGTGTCATGGTCCTCTAGGTGTTAGAAAAAGCAGCAAAATCTTCTTGTAGGGCTGAGTATATAGGATTGGAATCTTTATTATCAGGAATAGAAAAAAGGATTTTTTGTGAAAATAGGGCAGCAGTGTTGGTGGCAAATAAAAATGGGTCAAGGGGTAAAATGAGGCAGGTTTTGAGGAATTTTTTCTTTGTTAATGATGCCATTAGGGAAAAAAATTTGAAACTGGTATGGATAAAAAATGGAGAACAATTGGTGGATGTATTTACGAAGAGTTTAAAAAAGAATTTAGATGACATGGTCATCAAGAAATCATTTAGGGGAAAAGTTTGAGGGGGGGGGGGCAAACTTTGCCTAGAAGAGGAGGAGATATGGATATTGGGTTTTCATTAGGTTGTCATATACATGTCACAGATTGTAGTAGTTTTCTTTACCCGCAATGCAGTCTAAGACCCTTATGGGATTCCAGCTATATGTATCTTGATCCTACCATCCAGATTGTTTCTCTTCTCTTTCCGTCTTGTTGTTTCAGCCTCTTTGTAGTATTTACCAAGCCAGTTTTATTCTCACCTGTCCCTAGCAACCTGTTTCTACTTTTAGCCTGTACTTCTCTTATGCCCATGCCTCTCTCACTTTTCTTATATCTATGCCTTGTTCTCTCTCATATATAAAAGTTCTGGTACTTTCTCTCCCTTGAATGTTCCTCACAAAATTCAATTAAGTTTCCTAGCACAACTATTTCCGTTAGCCTTTGGAGCCTCACACTTAGAAGAAGATCCCCTCAAAGTTAATTTTTGAATCACCTCTTCAGACTTGTCTTCCATTCCAACTTGAACCTGAAGTACTTCAAGTAGCAGCCTATTGCTGTTGATCTTATCCTTATTCATTCCTAGTTCCCACCCAGCTGCCGTGTGACAAGTTTTCATTAACACAGTCATGGAAACTAAACTGGAAAATATGGATGAACTATCCATAATTTATTACCAAAAAAAAAAAAAATCTTTACAAGTTATCATCCAAAAAATGAGGTATTATTTTTGCTGTTTCCTTCTTATTTTCATGTTTTTTCATTTTTTTTTACTTAGATATTTATTTCTATGGCCATCAAAACATGGATAAAAATCTCAATTATCATCATGCCCTTGCTGCTCCCTTATTTTCATCTTGTCTTTTTTTTCTGATTTATCCACTGTTTTTTATTTTCTTTTTTAAAATTCAAGATCACAAGGGGTATTTAATTTTTAAATAAAACAACTCTTCTTCAAAAATTCATTTTGATTTTAATTTAATCTTATATTTTTTTCTCATTTTTTTCTTTTTATTTATTTTATTTTTTACTTTGTGATAATGTTTTCTTATTGAAATGAAACAAATTTTTAATATACTTTGCAATCATGTGTCACCCTCTCCATGTTTCAAAAAATGAAAAAAAAAATGATTGATTGAGAAAAAATATGAAGATTTCTTTGAATTGTCATTTTAAACAAACTACTTACAGCTGTTTCAATAATTGAACAAGATTCAAGAACCAATGTGATTCTTTCAAAAAATGGACATTCTTCTTCATATATTTCTCCTCTTTGTTCAACAACAACACTTTTATCTTGAGGAGCCATGTTCCAGAAAATTTTGTCAACTTCCCCATCCTTCTCATCCTCCACAATCATTTTGTGGAGGATTATTACTGCTTTCATGATTAACGCCAGGTCAGATTGAGTCCAGAGCTGCCCTGGGATTCTTATCATTGCAAATTGAGCCTTAAGGAAACCAAAATCACACTCCAAAAATTTATGATATGCTTCTTTCATTCTAGCAAAGTACTTAAAAAAAACAATTTATTTAAAAAAACTCACCCACCCCAATAAAGAGCAAAGCAAAGAGCCGGCTTTATTTTTTCACCTATTGGGTTTGAAATATTCTGAATTAAAGTGGGATATTTGGGTTAAATGCCATTGGCAAGGTAATAACCCAAGTGGTACTCCTGGCCATTCACATGAAATTTAACCTCCAAGACTGCTTATTGAGAAATTTTTAGAACAAGTTGGAAAGATTGAAAACATTGATTTAGAAAAACGTGCCTGGGATCCAAAGTATGCATGCCATATCCATAAATTTTATCCTGAGCCTACTTCCAAAATCAATGTTGGGTATTTTTCTTTTCCTGTGTACTGAGCTGTCCAGGCCATTGGGAAGTTCTTCAAAACCCAGTGTGAGAAATAAATCAAGCAAAGCATCCCAGGAAAACTGTGATTCTCATCAACAGAGAGAAGATGGGCTAAATTGTCAGGATTGGGGCTGCCAAGGTATTTCTCTTGAAAGAGCTCAATGATTGAGCGGCAGAAAATCTTGACACATTTGAGTGCAGTGGATTAACCTAGAAAAAAAAAAACAGAAAGGCAAAAAAAAATTTTATCAAGATGAAAGATAGTCAAAAAGAGCAATAAAGCTACATAGTCATTCTGACATATTCATTGACAGCTTCAGCCCTAAAACCATATGCTAACATTCTCAATGTGTTGGAAACTTCCTGGTGAGGAGAGAAGCCTGATTGTCCCAAAGCATCTGTTTTTTTTTGAAATTAAAATTTGTGGGCGTTTTGAGACTCCAAAAGAGGCTAGAGAATTTAAGCCCTAATGGCAGAATATAGAAAGGTATGGATGAGTATAAACTCTGCCTTTCTTGATGACAGGTATTGGTAGAATGGTTTTGTCTGAATATGAAAAGGGAGCAAGGCTACACCTGGTTGATGCTTTAAATAATGATTGAGTATTTTATTTCTGAGTTACAGTATGTAGGTGTTTAGTATTTTTCTAGTATGTGTATGAGTGAGTGATGGATGAGATATCTGGATTGGATGATGGATGATTAAGTAGATGAGTATCAGTGGATGAGATGGATGAGTGAGATGGATGGGATAAGATAGATGGCAGAAAAAAAAGGCTGGAGAGAGCTCCTTATATATAAAAATATGAGGGATTTTAGCTCCGGGGGAAAGCACAACTTCCCTGCAGAAATGGGTGCACAGACCTGCACAGACCTATGATGTCATGGTGCACTGACCTATGATGTCATGCGCACAGATACTATGTAAATACAACATCACCCAATGGGTGCACAGATATTTTTTATGGGTTTAAGAAGCACATTACCTGAGCACAGACATTATTTGAAAGTGAAATATCACAGACAGGGGAAAGGTATACTGTCACACAAACTTCCCAGTGAAACTTATATCCCTTTTAACTTCTGAACTATGTGACATAGAGGTATGGGCTTGCTGGTTAAATTCTTTGATATGATTCTGTTGAATTCTTCAAACTTCAAAAATTCCCTCTTCTAAAATTTTAATGATTAATTTAAACTCCTTTCTTCCTTGATTCTTGAATTATCCTGAATAATAATTAGTAATAAATTTTATTTAATAACACTACCCTCTGACTCTGTGACAGGGCTTGACTTCTAATTTTTCTTTATTTGAATTTCATTGATTTCTTCTTTTGATTTATTTATTTTGAGGTGATTTTAAAGACTGAATTAATTTGATACTCCCTTCTTGGAGTCTTTCTACAAATATTTCTTTCTGTCTTCAAGTCCTCTTATTGATAGTGATTGATTAATTTTAATTCATTTAATTAAATATTTCTTCATTATAGTCAAGTTTCCTTCCAAAATTTGCCTTAAATTCTTCATTTTCCGTCTAAAAGATATCCTTCATTCATTTGTTTAATTCTAAAAATTATATTTGCTGAAATTTAACTTCTAAAAAATAATTTTGAGAGATCTTGAATTTTATTTCAAAACTTCATTCATCTAGTGTTCATTTTTCTTGATTTTATCTTCATTCTTCATCTTGAGTGTTGAGTTTGAACCTGATAATTTTTAAGTAAACAATTTTTTAT
Source organism: Uromyces viciae-fabae (assembly GCA_000785685.1). Taxonomy (NCBI): domain Eukaryota; kingdom Fungi; phylum Basidiomycota; class Pucciniomycetes; order Pucciniales; family Pucciniaceae; genus Uromyces; species Uromyces viciae-fabae. Next base: position 11,817 of record KN361821.1, read on the forward strand.
TTCTATTCTATTTTTATTTTAATCTCAATTTCTTTGGTTTTGTTTTTCTTTATGAATTTCTGAATAACAGTTTATCCTCTTGTTCAGGAGCTAATTAATTTTATACTTAATTTTTATTATAAATTGATTTTTTAATTTATTTTATTTTTCATGATTTCCATCTTAATTTAATTAATTTGAATTTGTTTCTGAAATATTTTGAAAAGTTTTCTTTGTTGGTGTAGCAGTTTAACCTCATGCTTGGGAGGTTTTTAATTTTTAATTTTATTTTTAATTTAGTTAATTTTTTGTTCATGAAATATTTTAAAAATTTTATGTTGATGTAGCAGTTTGACCTCATGCTTGGGAGGTTTTGTTATTTTATTTTATTTCATTTTTATTTTTTGGCTTTTTTTTTTTTAAGTGGTGACATTCTTGTGACATGTTTGTGAAACTGTTGATTTTCTGTCTCATTTTACTTTTCTTTCATCCTCTCTTAATTTTTTTCTTTTATTCTTTTCTCTTAAGTATTCATTTCTAAGAATTTAGTCTCTTAGTTTGAGTAGTATTTTTATTGAATTAGTTTTATTTTTTATTTACTGTCTCCGTAAGTAGTGATTCAGATTAAATAAAATATTCAGTCCTGATTCCGTATGTTGTGTCTCAGAAGAATAGTTGATTAAGATTCCGTATGTAGTGTTTCTTTTATTAATTATTTTGGTTAATCTGTTCCTGTATGTAGTGGTCCAGATATATTTATTTAGTCCTTCTTCTTTTAGTTTCCGTAGTAGTGTTACTGAAGATTAAGATGAATTTTCTGTCTAGGTTTATTTTTAATTTTTTGATTTTGTCCTGTCACAGTCTGTGACATTTCATTCTTTCTATATATTTTTCTTTTTCTCTTGAAATAAAATCATTGAGTTTTGAGCCTAAATTCATCTTAATTAAAATTGTTCCCAAGCTCCTCTTTCAACCAACTCTCTACTACCTTCTAAATCCCCACTCTCAAGTCTATCAAATTAACAGAAACCTGCGGTGATAGTCTTGTGAAAGATTTCTGCTTGAATTCTGCCGCAGAGCGTCCAATCCCGGCCAAATGTAATTTTAGCGGGTCCGCACCGCAAGACTCCAAAATCCTGGACTAAAAACTAGCCTGGGTCATGATTTCTTGATCTATCTCCAACCCGGGCGGAAGAATAAAATAACCCTTGCCAACTACGTGGTAAGTTTTTCTTCTTTCTTCTTCTTGTATCACTCAATCTTGCTATCCTGACTAATTTCTCTTCCTAATCTTGCTTTTGTTTGACACCCTCCACCAAAAAAAAAGAAAAAAAAATCACAAAAAAACTGGCCAACTGGAAAAGAAACCTAGCGCGTGTGTTTGGCGTACTAGCAATTAAAACTTGCTTGATTAACCATGAATGGTATTTTGTTTCCTTCCTTTCATTCATTTCTTATTTGAATTCATTTCTAATCTTGTTTCTTTTTCCTTTGTTATTCATCTTGCTTTTTTTTGTTTTTAAAAAAACAAGTACCCATCATATCGGCCTCGCTCCTGAAATTATATTTGATTCCCAAGAGATGTTTCTCAACCGTAAAAGGCAAGCCTCTCCCTTGTTCATTCCTCCTCCTCATCTTCCTTCATCTTGATCCCCTACCACCATAAAACAACCTAATTCCCCCTCTTATCGTTTTTCTTAAAAAAAAAAACGTGATGCCCCAGACTCGCCTCTCCAAGGCTTGTCGCTCAAGCGACCCTTTCCACTTCCACTCCGTTGTTGATTCACCCTTTGAGTCTCTCCTTTTATTCTATTTATTTTTATTTTTATTTTTATTTTTATTTATTTTTATTTTATTTTGTTTTATTTTTTATTTATTTATTTTAAATTGACTATTATTATTCTCGGCCGACAACAATAGCTGCCGCCATCTTCGCCGTTCTGAGACTCCCAATCGAAGCGAGATCCACACCTTCAGGGCTGTGATTGATCCTATAACGATCGATCACCTTCACTTAAGCCGCCCCCATGCCTCAACTCCTTTTGATATCAACTCCGAGGAAAATAAGCTGGGTATGTTTTATATTATTATTATTTTTATATTATATTATTTTATATTTTATTTTATTTCCTTTTTTTAATAATGGTTTTTATGATTATACTGATGATTTTTAAATTTAGACGTAGGTCAAACTATACCCCCTGCCTCCAACTCTAGCAGCCCAGATCCATTCCATTGCACTACAGTGGACAAGGACCCCGAAGAAACTTCCCGCCAGATCGCCGATATAGTAGCAACACTTCCTGACAATCCTCAGCCAACCAATACTGCCGGTCCCCCCAACCGAGTGGCCTCCCCAATTATCTGCGGTGCCTACGCCTTGCGCAAATGGGTTCACCTTACCATGGATCAAATCCACCAGTTACTGGATCTTAACCACAAGATTCCTTGATCCAGGTATGTCCACACCTCAGAACAAATAAATTGAGTCTTTGAGGGTGTGGCCTACAAGCTTGTCAACTATTGTACCAAATACCCCTCCAAATCCATACAAGAACGCAATGCCCATGTGCGAATATTTATTTCCATCCAAGAACATTTTCAAGCCTTGGAAAAAAATCCTGGCTGGTAAGTAAGTAATTTTTCTATTTAAACATCTTGATTTTGATTTATTATTTTCTTTTTATTAGGGCGTATCAATTATGTCCAAATCCACGATTACATAATTGACTGGTTTCAACAAATCCACAATTTTCAAATCCGTTGATAAAAAACCCAAATCCTTAATTTTTTCCCATCAGGACATGTCAATTTATCGAGATAAAAAATAACATTTTTCCCGATTTTCATAACCCAAATTACATTTTAAGGGGCTCCAAAAAATCAGGCCAGCCATTACTCTTCCACGATTCACCCATCCTTTTTTTTTGAAAAAAATCATCCATTTCCACTTCCAAATAAATCCTTTACTTAAATGGAACTCAAAAAAAAAAATTCCCATCTAAAAAACTCATCCCAAAAAAGGCCACCAATAAAAAAACAACAACTAAACCAAGTTCTTCCTCTAAAAAAAAATCACCCAAGAAAAAAAAACAACTCAAAAATCTTCAGATGACAGTACTTGTAACAAGAAAAGAACAACTACGACTTCCCACTTGAAGAGAGAAGACTATCTGATCCTCATCAATTGGCTCAAAATTGAAAAAAATTATGATGCTTGCTTTGGCACTGGAAAGGCTCCCCAAGTTGGTCGACCTTCCAAAGGTAAAATCAACGGTTTTGAACTTATGGCAATTAACCTTAGGATCCAGTCTCCAAACAAAATACATCTTACAGCCAGAAAAGTGAAAGATCGATTCAATACATACAAAGACAAATACAAAAAAGCAAATACCAAATCAATCTCTACTGGCTTTGGACTGACTCCTGAAGATAAAAATGCTGGAATCACAACGATTGAAGAGAAACTGGAAAATATGTGTCCTCTCTATGAGGAGATGAACGATTTAATGGGCCATCGTGCATTTGTCAACCCATGGTATAAGGCTGATGCTCAGGATGATAACAAAACAACAACTTCTGATTCCAATGTTAGTGATGATCAAACTTCTGACTCAATGAGTAATTCCTCTATCCATTCTAGAGAAAAAAGACTCAGAAGAATTATATCTTCTAATGCAGTGGTAAGTTCCCTTATAATGCCTGATACCATATTATGAGGCTAATTGTGAACTTCAATTGAATTTTTCAGGGAGAAAATAGAGATCCTTCACCAGGAATTGATGATGAATCTCAGAAAGAATACGATGAACAATTAGACAAATGTTTGGAAATTGAAACTCAAAATCAATTAGAGAATGATCGTTTAGGGATGGACAATGACTTAGAGAATGATTGGGTGAATGCAAGTGATAAGGTATACAAAAGCAATAATAAGGTGTAAATGAAAAGCATTCTAAACTAATAACATTTGTTTTCATAATAATTTTATAGGAGGTAGAAAACAATCAGGATGTTCCAGTTCAAAAACCAGTCAAGATAACCGCTGGTCTCACCCCTTCAGAAATCTCTTTGGATGCTTCAACTGATGATGAAGATAAATCAACGGATAACTATCCTACCAAGAATTCTCACCAACCAAATCTAGATCAAAAAAAAAAGTCCAATTCTGGTTCAGATGACGAATTTGCTTTGAGTCCTAAAAAATCAAAAAAACGTGTCAAGAAAACCACTGGCCTCACCCCTTCAGAAATCACTTTGGATGCTTCAACTGATGATGAAGATAAATCAACGGAGAACTCTCCTACCAAGAATCGAAAGAAGAAGAAGATGAGATGTGCTTCCAACTCTCTAAATCTCAACCCCAAAAGTCATTCTGCCTCAGGATCCAAGGCCCCCAATCCATTCCAAGCTTATGGGGACTACGCTGCTAAAGGAGATGAGGGTGAGTAATTGTTCTGTTTCATTTAAGAATTATAAACTCAAATATTTTTCCCAATAATCCAGGTAAAGCACAAGTCGCAAGGGATAGTCTAAACTTTGAAAAGATCAAATTTGAACGTCAAATTCTGAATGAAGGTAAGGGAGTAGAGCTAGAGGAAAAAAAATTTGATCATGCTGTTGCTGTTGAAGCAAAGAAATGGGACCATGGGATTGCATTGG
>KN361823.1:2430-14669 GCA_000785685.1 Uromyces viciae-fabae
AAAAAAAATATGGAAGTACTCCATATATAGGGATTACACAAAATAAAATAAAAAATGAAAAAATATAGTTAATGCGGGAAATATGGGCTAAAAGTTTTATCACATGTATTTTCACCCTATGGGAATGTTAAATAAGAATTTCATCCACGGGGAAGAAAAAAAAAGTACGCTTTACGTTTACTTTTGCAAAAAATTTGGTTAATGTATATATGGAGTACTTCCATATTTTTTTTGGCTCTAAAAACTTCAGAATATGAAGCAGGGGGGCTCAGAATACTAGGAAAAAAATTTGGTAATTTTAGAACCATTAAAAGTATTTTTTAAAAATATTTGAAAAAAAAAAAATCTGACGTCCCCTGGCGGTCCCAAACCGTGTGTAAACGCGGTTTGTCCGTGTGCGGAAATCAATACCTCAAAAATAATAAATGAGTATTTAAACCACATTATAAATACTTCCCTCTCAAGAGATCTCAAGTTCAATCTCAATTCATTTTCATAATTCATCACAATTGGGTTGTTTTTTTAGGACCCTGCCAGCTTCCAGTGGTTTCAAGCAGACAAAATAATACACAAGCTTGGTATTCTTTAATATTATTCATGAAACTGGGTTTATTATTATCATTGTGTGTACTTTTTTTCTATTGTGTGGTGCTTTGATCTGGCTCATTTTTTCTTTGCTTCACTGAAGTGATTCATGAAATTATTTGGGTAATTTTTGTCTGTTTTCCGCTCTCACCAATTTTTTCTGACCTTTCCTCAAGGTATTTCTTCTGCACTACTTTGAAATACTTTTAAATGAAAGAATTGAGGTTTAATGAACACCAAAACCAGCTTGTTTAATTCCACATTTAATAACCAAGATCAGAAAGAGAATAACAGAAAATAAATGAAGTTTAAGTCACATCACAATCAAAATTTTAATTAAAAAGAAATTCCAACCAATAGGACCTTGATAGTTTTTAATAGTAAATCTAATATCTTGAAGTTGACATGTTGAAATGGCACAGGGCACTTTTGATTCATCATGCAGTGAAAAGTTGGCTGCATTCTTAGTTTTTGTTTTTGTTGAATGTCAGCTAAGATATCTATGTTATTCTTAGCAGTGAGATTTTTGGTTAAGCTAGCTTCTAAGCTTTGATTGAACAATTTCTCAGCATATTTGTAGATCAATCTGTTGACTTTTTCCCAACCACTGAAGCTTGAATTCTTTCACAGATCTTGACTGTGATTTCTTGGGCTACTTTCTTCTTCATCAATTGGAGTTGTATGTGTTCAATCATTGGTTCAACATTGGATTGGGTTACAGTAATTTATCCCAGCTTTGGTCCACCAAAGGTAGGAATTGATGACATAATTTTTGAAAGTAGTGTCTCTTGCGGTTTATTTTGTAATTTTTTCCCCAATAAAAATCAGAAACTTTATAGAAAACTTTCTCATTTTGAGCTCCACACACTTTGTTGCTGCATCTTTTTTTCTCACAATTGACTCACTCCAACATTTTGGCAACTATTAAGCCCCCTAATTTCTGTTGTTTTTCAGGGTCATTTGTGCTCTCATCAAGATTATCAATTAAATTAAAAATTATCAACTTGATCTTATTAGATTATTTTAAACATATAAATACAATAAATTTCCCTGTTTGTCTTTTATGACATCGGTAGACATTAAAACTCCTATATTTAAATTTACCAGTGCTTTGCCACAATCTGTTATGCTTAGTCATAACTGGTAAGTTTGTTATTTTTACTAATGCTTTGACATATTTTGTTATGCCTTGTCATAACTAGTAAAAGATTAAATTTATTAAATTCATTATATTTTTCATTTATTCAATATTTTTAACTCTCATTTTAAATATTAAATTTCTTTATTGTTAATTTCTAAACCCCTTTTTGGGGCTCCTTATTTTTATATAAATACTGTGCTTTGTCATGAAATAAAAACCATTCAGTCATTCTCTATCTTTTCTCCGACCACCTCAACTGACTGTCTCCAGCCTTTTCCCAGCTGCCCTCAACTTTCCTCAATTCTCATTTTCCTCTCAAAATCAGAATCAAAAACTCAAATAAAAACAACAATTTCTTCCACCAGTAATTTCCCTATCCAAGCCAACTCCCTATCCATTCTGAAATATGAAACATGTGATCATGCGCCAAATAAGTAATAAGGATAGTGGTGGCATTACATCATGGATATTTTGGATATCTAATGGAACAGTTTTAAAGAACTGGCAATGCACACTTTTCTCTCAACCATTATAAATGTAAAAGGCTTTTTTCTAAGGATTAGCCTTTTGGTGGCAAAGCCACCATTGTACACTAGTCTCAATCATTTTGATAAGTTTGAGAGATTTTTTATTGACTCCATTATTTTTTTTTTTACATTTTTCTCAAAAAAAACCTGATTTTCCTTGGAAAAATCATTAAAGACCTCAAGATCGTTTAGCATAATGCTACCAAAAAAGCCGTAGAGTCTCCCAACCCTCATCTTCTTGAAAAAAAAAAAAATTGAACCATTCTGACCAATTTTTTTTTTTTTTTGATTCGGTCTATTTTTTTTATTTTATTCCTATTTTATCCCATCCAATCAAACCATGATACCCACCTACATTTCTGCATAATCTTTTCAATCTAATCCCTTTTTTAATTTTTTTTTTCTTTTTCAATCATGGCAATTCAAAGTTTAAATATGTCACAAACTGAATCTGTTGCACCACTCCCTTCCCCTGTTCCTTCCCGAGCTGGGGAAAATGTGGACACAATTCTTGAATATAATAAACAAGAAATATCATCCATACCTCCCCCTCCTGAGCTACTTTGTATTGTAGCTCCAAGTGATTGATTCCATTCAAAACTGGGCTAAAGACCATGGGTTTGCTTTGACCATTAAAAATTCAGACCACAAAAAACTCTGTTATGTCTACCACTGTGATAGGTCAGGTGTTTATAGAGGGGAAAGTGCGGAAGGGAAATTAGGAAACTATTTTTTTCATTTTTTTTTAATGCTTGCTTCTTTTCTTTTTCTTTTCCTTTTTTCTTTCTGTGACATGTGTTTTCTAGAAAATTTTGAGTCAATGAAGTGCTCCAATGACTGCTAAATTTGCTTGGAGAGACCTTTCACAGCTTTTGAAAGGTCCAGAGATCACTCTAAGAGTCGATGAAGGTTTCATCAACTCTTAGAGTGAACTTTGGACCTTTCACAAGCTGTGAAAGGTCCAAAGTTCACTCTAAGAGTCAATGAAGCCTTCATCGACTCTGAGAAAGATCTTTAGACCTTTCACAAGCTTGTCAAAGGTCCGAAGATCACTCTAAGAGTCGATGAAGCCTTCAAACATGTGAAAGGTCTTTCCCAGCAAATTTAGGAGTCAATGGAGCACTTCATTGACTCAAAATTTTCTAGAAAACACATGTCACAGAAAGAAAAAAAAGAAAAAACAATTACAAAGCAAAGATTAAAAAAAAGAAAGCCATGGAAGAAAATTCATGTCAAATATTAAGGGGTTTCAGAGTAACCCGCGCGTGTGCATGCAGGCCAGTTTTCAGGTTCCCCTGCACCCCGCAAAAATAAAAATTACTCTGAGCACCCCAGCCCACATTTTTTTTCCAAGCCATAATCTTCCCCTCTTCCACCTGTACATTCCACCACAAACAAGCACCTAATCCCAATCCCATCCCAGGTATTCATCAAAGTACCCCCCCCCCCCCCACACCCTCTCAATTTTCTTTTCCAGTTTTTCTTTTCTAGTTTTCTCTTCAAGTGCCCCGCGTTACAAGACGTACTTTGACCATCAAGAATATCCGGACCCTCCTAAAATACCACCTGCTTGAATGGGGATATGGCGAACTAATGGACATTATGGACCCCCCAAAAGAAAAAAAAAAAAAAAAGAAGCCAATGATATAGAAGTTTTTGATGTTCCAGCTCACGGCCATCAAGCAACGATGCTACATGGAACCACAAAAAAAAGTGGTTTGGGCTCCAGACATGTTGGAATTCTTTCTGCATCTCAATCCTGGACGTTTCAAGCAAGAATTCCGACTGTCACCAGAATCCTTGGTCCTCCTCCTCAACGAAATCCAAGACCACCCGGTATTTTATAATAACTCCAACATACCCCAGCGACCACCTCTAGAACAGCTATTAGTGACGCTCAAATGCTTAGGCACGTTTGGAATGTTATGATAATGTAAGGTTACTTCTTTTATCTGTTGAGCAAGAAGCTACCAAATAAGATAAGTTTAATGATGATAAAAAATAATAATAATGTATTTCGATGAAGAAGAAAAAAAACTAAGTAAAAAGTGATCTATTTATATACAAGTGTGAAATGATTGTGAGTGTGAGTGAAACCACATTTTCCTCCTCTCCGGTTAATGCATTGCAGGAAAGCAGGCTTTCCTGCTGCTTTTCCTTTTCTTTTATTTGCATTTATATTTCTTTTTACTTTCTTATTTGGAATGTTTTCTTCTACTTTTCCTTTTCTTTTCTTTATCTTAAAAAGTAAATTAGTTCTTTTCCTTATTTCTGAGTAATGAAATGTATCAAATGTCTTTAACTTCTTTTCTAATTCGAGAGCATTCGCGTCTATGTCATCTTTAGCTCTTTGAGTATCAGATCTGTCATCTGTACTGATAGTCGAAACGGATAGTTGATCCACATGTTGGAGTTCACCCTGTGCTGGGGCTGGGGGTTCGAGTCTCACCTTTGGAGCCTCTTTTGCTCCTGACAGCTTGTTAATGTGTGCTAATGCATCTGTCCCTGTGACATAGTTGTGATATGTTGATTGATTTGAGCGTACCCAAGTGAAATTAGCATATGCTACTTTCTCAACAAGATAACCCGGATATCACGTTTCGAAGCCGACAACCGGCTGTCATTCCGGCACCTGTGGATCCCGTTCCGCAATCTACACCCAATTGTGGTAATCCTCTGGATCATGGCAACTTTGAACCTCCACAACCACCAATCCCAGACTCCCCTTGTTGAGGAATATCTCCACCTAGCGTTCCTTTGAACCATAACCCCGACGATGGCGAAGATGGCGACACTAACATGGGCAATAACTTCATCACTGGAAATGGTGCTTCTGTTGGTATTCTGGCCCGTTTTTTTCGCATATCTGAGGGCACAGTAGTGGCATACTGTTCTCGAGTTGTTGAAGCCATACTCTCATTGGAAACGTGAGTTCTTTTTTTCATATATATTTATATATATTTGTTTTATATATATATATTTATATATATATATTTTTATATTTTTATTTGTTCCTATACCTACATTTCATTCTATGTACACAGGAAATATTTGCAATGGCCTGATACTCAAGGGAGAAAATGTATTGCCAATCGCATCTCCAAGACCTCTGGATTTTCAAACTGTGTAGGATTTGTAGATGGGACTCTTTTCCCCCTGGCAGATCAACCCCAAATCGACGCACAAGACTATTATTCGCAAAACGTTTTCTACGCAGTGGGAGCTTTGATTGCATGTCACGAGAAGAAGAAAATCACCTACTGTTTCTCCGGTTTTCCTGGATGCGGCCACGACACCCGCTTATGGGATAACTGCAAGCTCAACCAAAAGCGGGGCATCTTATTCTCAAGAGGAGAATACTTGATTGGCGACTCCGCGTTTCCGCCTGAAATAAACTATTATTCGCAAAACGTTTTCTACGCAGTGGGAGCTTTGATTGCATGTCACGAGAAGAAGAAAATCACCTACTGTTTCTCCGGTTTTCCTGGATGCGGCCACGACACCCGCTTATGGGATAACTGCAAGCTCAACCAAAAGCGGGGCATCTTATTCTCAAGAGGAGAATACTTGATTGGCGACTCAGTGTTTCCGCCTGAAATAAAATTGGTCCCCGCATTCAAGAAACCGCCTCACAGAACCCTTCCCAAAGAAAAGAAGAGATTCAATCGTCATCTCAGTTCCTTACCTGTCGCTAACAAACACTGCATCAATATACTCAAAGGCCGTTTCCAAAGCCTGAAAGGAATTCGTTTGGAACTCTCAGATCAACTCTCTATGGAACGTATCACCAGGTGGATCAGTGCCTGTGTGGTACTCCACAATTTTTTAATTAACAACGCTCCTCCAGAATACGACGATGAGCCCACTGAAACAAATGAATCAATCAACAGTATGATTGAGTCAATGCCCCGCTGCAGTGAAAACAGTCGCCAATAGTGTCTCTGCAATCAACTTGGACAGGTGAATTTTCAATTATTTCACCTCTATGTAACTGGTAGTACTTACTTTCATGTTTGCATGCGCCATGTTTTGTTGTTGATTCATATAATTTTTTTCTCATGTCTTATTTTTTGCTTGATGCATATAACTTTCTCATGACTTTTCAATTTTTTTTTTTTTTGGTTTGTTTGTCTTTGTTACCTCTTTGGTGTTTGCCATCTTGTTGTGTTAAAAACAGTGATAGTTTTTTGTGTTTTCTTTTTTTCTTTTGCCGTGGAGTTAAGTAATTCACCACTCTAAAGATTGATTCAAATAAAAAATGAAATAATTAGCATCCAAATGATGCGGATTTTATTCCAAATTATACTTATTGTGAGAAAAACAAAAAAAGGCCCCAAGGGATTAAAATGTAATAAATCACATCTAAAAGATGCCTTTTTGATTTCAAAGAGTAAGACTGAGAAAAAAAAAATCTTCAAAAAAGAAACAAATCAAAAGGAAACTTGACCCAAAAAGTGACCAAAGAAGAGTACTTAAGCTACAAAGCAACCAAAGACGAGTAAGACTAAAAAAAAAAAAGGAAGAAACGGAAAGAAAAGAGGAAAAAAAATAAAATGAAACAGATAGGGAAAGAGAAGGGGAGAATGTCCGAGATGATGAGGATTGATTCATTCTGCATCATCCTCATCTTCCTCATCTTCCTCATGATTTTTTTCACTATCCAAAACCCCCAATGTCGAGACCACAAACTCTTTCTCGGTAGGGGTGAGGATTTCTTCTTTGGTGTACCCTTGTTCGCGTAGTTCTTGCATGAACAGAACCTTAACCTTGCTAGCGGTAGCATGGGCTCGGTGACTGCTAGCCTTTTGCTTCGCTATCATCGCCTTCATGAATATGTCTTCGATTGCCGGTTTTTGAGGCTTGCGACGGGAAGATGAGGGGGTTCTTGATTTTCTTCTTTTTTTTTGAGGGGGAGGATTTGAGTAACTTTGATCTTCTGGAGGCCCGGGTTCTTCAATTTGATCCCTGCCACTGCTTGGCAAACTGAGAATTAACTCGTCCAGGTTGGTATTGGAATTGTTTGGGGGATAGCTAGTTAAATTGGAGCGTATGTGTAGCGGCTGGGTGCATGAGCGCATGCCCATAATCGGATCCAGTATGTCCCAATAGCAACAGAGTGACCTAATGTTGAATTTTAATCTGATAAATTTCAGAACAGAACCAGAACTAAAAAGAAAAGAAAGATTAGAAAAAAGAAAAGAACAACATGACATTTATAATAATATGCATACCACAAGATTGATTGTTTTCAATAGAGAGATAGCAGGAAATATTTTAGATATTGTTTTTAACAAGTAGAAAGACTAAGATGAATCATTTAGAAATTTTTATAAAAAAATAAGTATTAGTTCTGGGATTTGAATAGTGAAAAAGATATGAATGAATAAATAGAAAAGAAAAGAAAATGAATCTTGAAGAGTATTTGATGAAGTAGAATTGATTAATAATTCTATATATATAATGGCTTCTTGATCACCTATCGAATAAGATTTTAGTTGATTGTTGAATAAGAATGAAATTTTTAAGATAATAAATATTTACTTAAATTGTGTCAGAATTGTGCGGTAAGAAGTCACTTCAGAGATGTTGATCTTCAGTTTCCTTGAGAACAATCTTGAGAGTAAAATGAATGAGTAATTAGAAATCTTGTGATAAGAAAAAGGTTTGATTGATCTTTTCTTACCGGAGCAATTCTTGAAGGAAGCACTGGCAATAGACAGTTTGAGAAAAGAAGTATATAAAGTTCTCTGAGTATTAATTTTAGCAAGATAATGAGTTTTTAACTAGTACCGGTAGTTGATGATAGAATCAACTAGGTTTGAAGTTTAGGTTTGAGCTAAATTGAAAAAGAGGCTTAATAGTTGCCAGGAGGTTCAATTCAAGAATTCAACACCTAACGTAGTCCTCGACCGTCTTGAGGCCATTTTCTTCATCATGTTCCAGGATGCCGGCTCCTGTATTTTTCTTCCAGTCAGAAGCTTTTGAGTAGGATGCTTGGAGGTCACTGATCTTCTGGCGAATTCCTTTTTTATTTTAAAAAAAAAACAATTAGCCATCTGTATCTTAAGGTGGGAGGACAAAACATAGAAAAAAAAACCTTTTTTGTCCTGGTGCATGATGCCACTTTGATGCATTATGTTGATAATCTCCACACACAGGGCCTCTTTGGTCATTCCCTGATCGGTATCTCCACGCCAGCGTTGGTAATTGTTCTCGTGAGCAAGCCAATTGAGGAGGATCATCATTGAAGATTCCCCACCGTCTACGCCATCGCGATCCCAGGCAGTCGGTTTTTATTTGGAGATCTTGGATTTTTTTTCTGCTGTTAGGTGGGGGTTCTTCTGGGTTTTTTGTAGGCATTCTGTGTTGAGGGGATGGATAGCTTGATGTGGATATGTGGGGGTGAGTAAGAGGAAGGTGTTGAGTGAGTAAGAGAATGGGGTGGATGAGGGATATGCGTTCTGCAGTGCGCATTGCAGCTCGTCATTCAGCTTATTTGTTGAATGAGCTTCTGCAAGGTTTGCATGCAGGCCCCCCCGCAAAAGTGTTCATGCAAAAAAAACTGCATGCACGGGCAGGGTCTACTCTGAAACCCCTTATTATCTAATATCTTATATTATGTAATAAGAAATTCTGCTGAATTCCACAATGTTCCAAATTACATAATTTTTTTATGTAAATTGGAATCTGCAAGAAGTTTTTTTTTTTTTTGTGCAGAATCCAGCCTAAATCAAAGTTGAATTCTCAACAATACCTCACACAAGTCACACACAAGTCCCACCTGTTCTGCCTGTCTCCAGGCAAAGCACTTTTTTTCATGATGATTACAAGCAACGTTATGGTAGTGGGTCTCAAACCAACCTTGGAAGCAAGGTGATGATGAAGCCGGCTGTGTACAACATATTTGGGGTTTAAATCAACTCATTCAGCAAACAAAATATTCATTTGACTGGAAAGCAGTTGCAACAAAAAGTGGACACTTATAAGAAGAAGTTTTCAAATGATAAACATTAGAGCGAGCACACTGGAGCAGGTATTGAAGAAGGAAATGGTCTTCCAACCCTCAAGGAGGTACTGGAACACAAGTGTCCCACATGTACACGGTAAGCCCAATGTTACCCCCCTGGTCCAATATTAATCCCTTGGAAGTTGTCACATGGACCTTTAAGATGGCGAGGGCAATGATACAGATAAGGATTGCAATGACGAGATGATGTGCAAATGGGAACCCACTCAATACTCTCAAGATGACGATGTGTACATGATGCCTCCCCCCCACTCAACTATCTATCAAAATCACCTGCCAGTCCAATGATGTCTCAAGCCGGTCTAGTGCCAAGCCTAGGTGGTAGTAGCTCCAACAACAGCGTCTCTGGATGTGTTTCAGTTTCCCCTTCAAATACAATTTCCTTGGCGCCAACCCGCCACCCTTCATTCCCCAATCTGGCTGCAAATGATCCTTCTTTCCCATTCCCCAGGAGAGATAAAAATTCAAACCGCGCAAAATTGTCAAACATTTTGTTTTTTTCATCTTTGAGATAAGAGTGGATATATCAATCCAACATTTAAAAAAAAGAAAATTGTTGCATTTGAAAAGGGGATATTACTGTTGCAGTTGAAGACAGGACATTCATTGCGAGTAAAAATTTTATGGTATGAAGAGGGATTATAGGGTATGAAGAGGGGATATGGGATATTGATTGTGAGTATAAATCTATGATGCAATGGGAAGATCTCCAATTTCATAGGTATTTCTTAAGCATTTTATCTGGATAGTATGACAGTGGATATCCTCATTTTCATTCTCCACTACTGTTGAAGTTACTGAAGATATGTCATTTGTCTCACCATAAATTTCTTCCCACAAGTCTCCCAAATGTTCCAATATATTGTGAAGCTTTACACAGCAGTTGATCAAGCAAATGATATCTTGCATGTTCTTCTTTTTGTTCCATTGTAAGCGCAGCTGTTGAAGGGAGGCCCATCAACCTTTCAGGATAACAATTATGTGTTCATTCCACACCCTTGATTTAGCTAGACAGTAGTTGAACTTTTGATTTTCTTTTCTGTTGGACACCAGGGACTTGTAGGCTGGAATTGAAGTCATGGTAAACTGTATGCGGAGTTGGCGATGAGATATCTCCCTATTTGAATGAGAAAAACATTAGCAAGGGAACATTGATGATTGAAATCAACAGAAACATGTACCAGGGTAAAAATAAGAAAGTGGATAGTGAAGGATCATGTGTTTTAAAACTGTTAGAATGAGAAGCTGAAATTGCAGAAAACCAAAAGCCAAAACTATTGAAAAAAATCATGAGAAAAAAGAAAATAAGGACATCATGTGATAGTGATAAAAAAAAAAAAAAAATAGGATTCATACCACAATGAGGCAAGTAATTACTTGAAGTGTTTTGATGACAAAATAAGATAAGAGGTGAAGCAGGATTTTCTTTTTTTTATGATTTTTTAAGAATAATAAAAAAATAAGAAAGAAGAGAAAGAAACAAGAAAAAAATAAAAAAGATTAGAACAGTTTTTTTTTTTCTTAAGAATGAGAATGATGAAAGAGAATGAATTTTTATAATTGATTTCATACAAGTATCCCAGAGTTGATGTTTAATGAAAAGCCTTCAGATCTACATATTTGCTGAGATGTCGAGCTGAATAAAGTTGAAGTTGAAATTAATTAGAGAAAAATATTTTTTGTTGTTGAAAAGAACTGGGAGGGTTCTTTTCTCCCCAAATCAAGGAATTGAAGAAAGCGGGGGAAATCTGATAACTGCTGAAGAGTGTTGATGTTTTTTCTTCAAGCGTGATTTCCTAGAGCTAAAAGATTCATGAGTGAGAATTTTTTATCCGGGACAAACTGATGATAGTGACAAAAAATAATAGACTAGGTTTGCAAGACTCAGATGCCAGGGGTTTCCCTTGAGAGAGGTTAAGAATGATTTACCCTGAATTTCAACAAAAGCCATGCTGTTGCCACAAGCTCAGGATCATCCAGCTATAAACAATGTGATAAATTTGTCACAATCACACAAAATCTGGCTGTTGATTGAGTACTTCTTCTTTTGGTCCCAATAAACTTTGTCATCAATTCCGGGTTTTTGGTGCAATGGTACCGTGTTTCTGTCCGCAAATACAACACACCCTTTAAATCCCTCTTCAGTCCTCACCAGACTTATTTCTTTTCTACTTGATTGACTTGGCCAGATCACAAATTTACAAGGTGTTAAAGAGTTCATTGCTTGATCAATGACCCATTGGCTGACTTTAACTACAGTACCACAACCAACACTCAAATTCCATGAGAAACGACCAACCGATCCCCCTTTGCCGTTGGATCCTAATCATTCCAGGGTAAGTGCCAGTTGATGGGCTATTGGAAGCCATGTTTTTGAGCTATTGGAGTAAAAGATTGGGTGAATGAAAGTCTGCTGGAGGAGCTAGATAAATTCATCCTTGGAGGTTTGAACTGCTTTCTTGAATTCTTTTTCTTGCATGTCAAAAATCTTGGCTATGTCAAATTCATCATGAGTTGTTGGGTTGGGTGTTGATATCAAGTATCAATTTGAGAGGATGAATTATAAATTATCTTGAGCCTCTGATTTGTTGTAAAATATTTTATAAAAAAGGAACTGCATGGCTGAATATTTAGGGAAAAGCAGGGAGCCAAATGATTGTTGATTTTTCGACTCAAGAAGATGGAAAAGTTAGGAGAAAAATTAACACAAATAGCTGAATGCTTTTCTGACTGGGCTAAAGCAACAACTATGGGGTTTTTATAGTAAAAAGGGGCAAGTGTCAAAGACACTTGGAATGATTCAGGAAATAGAATGAGAAGTTTTGGAATCAATGATTTTTATTTCAATGTTTATAATACTAAACTTATAGTATTTACAAATTGAATATATTCAATATGATTCTAACAGACTACTATTTTACTTCAACTAGAAGACTACTTTTACTTCAATAAGAAGGAC
>KN361824.1:6281-16422 GCA_000785685.1 Uromyces viciae-fabae
TCTAACTAAAATATTCTTCTCTTGTAGTATCTTGTTCCCATCACTTAATGTACTTAATCTTGATTCTGAGAGCTTGTGAAATTTATCAATTTTCAACATATGTTCATCTTCCTCTTCTAACTCACTGATTATTCTTTTTTTGCAGCTTTCTGGCCCATATGGCGGGAGAGAGGAGCGGTAGGAGTGCTGGGGGTAGTGACATTGTCGTTGTTGCTGGTATTGGAGGGGGTAAGACCAAAGGGTGCCAAGACCACATCCCTTTTTGAGTCTAAGCGCCATTTTGGCGAGTACTTGAGCTTCTCCCAAGCAGCGAGCAATTTGAACGCCCCCTTATTTTGATTCTGGTAGACCGTATGGGCGGTACGGAGCCAATCGGTCGGCGAGGTTCCGCTAGGGGGGTTGCGCTCAATCGCGAAGTAATGCGCTGAAAATTTCAGGGTTGCCGTGTTGCAAGCTGCCCAGCTAGAACATTCAAAAAAAAAAAAAAAAAATCCTTTAGTTCATGATCAAATTGATAAGAAAGTAAAAAGAAAAAAACTATGAAGAAAGAATTAAAAAAAAAAAACCTCAAAAGAAATCAAGAGTAAAAAAAAAAAACTCACCGTGTCCTGATTTGATCATAATCGCGCAGGTGTAGTTTAGAGTGAGAATTAAAATCCACCTCGACCTTGCGGAAAAACTGTTTTACGGTTTGGTTTGTCGCGAACTCAGGCTGCTCAGAAACATGAAGGCACGAAATCACCAATTGCTCTTCCTCTTGGGGGAGCCAATTGGGTGATCTTTTTTTTTTTATTATCCATTTTGATCTTGATGTCTTCGCCAATTTTTTTTTCTTCTTTTTCAAGTTCCTCGAGTCTTGCTTGAATTAAATCTTGATTTTTTTTTCTTCATTTTCATTTTCATTTTTTTTTTTTTTTGATTCTTTTTCTTTTTCTTGAAGTTTTTCTTTTTGAATTTGAAATGTTTTTTGAAGATCGTCCAACGATACCAAATCTGGTATGGCGTCCATCGTGGTGGAAATGGAAGAAGTTGAGTGGTGGGGGGAGTGAAGGCCGGGGGGAAACTTGATGAGACTCAGCAGAAGTCTCATCAAGTTTTTTTTAAAGAGCCTTGGTAGAGGTCCCTAAAGTTAGGGACCTCTAATGAGGATTCTACGGAATCTTCAGTTACCGAGGCTTAAAAAACCAACGGTGGTGGCGTGAGGGGGCCAATTCTCTGTAACTTGGGCTTACCAAGCCAACTTAAAGAGACCATGGTTCTCATCAAGTTCCTTTTAAAGAGCCTCGGTAGAGGTCCCTAAAGTTAGGGACCTCTAATGAGGATTCTACGGAATCTTCAGTTACCGAGGCTTAAAAAACCAACGGTGGTGGCGTGAGGGGGCCAATTCTCTGTAACTTGGGCTTACCAAGCCAACTTAAAGAGACCATGGTGGGTGCTCTTAGCCACCACTGCGCTGTTTCCTCCATCTGGATTGGACCTAACCGGATCCGAATTGTTTTTCTGGACAACCCAAATCCTTAACAAATTACAAACGATACACCACCAAGAAGAAATGTCATTAACCACCGGAATAGAAGCACCAACACCGGCAGAAACAACTATAAAATCTCATACCTCTAGAATCCCTGATATTCCAGCCGGGCAAAGATCACAAATCTCCGTTGATGAACTCAGAAGAGCAGAGTCTTTAGTCAAACAATGCCAAACAGACCAAATAGCATTGCAAGAGGTCTTGTTTGATGATGGAGAAACAGTAGTAAGACTCCCTAGTTCATTGAGGGACAAAGAAGGTAATTAAGAAAAGAAAAAAAAAGAGAAAGATAGAAGAAAAAATAGTAAAATGAAAGAAATAGGTGAATAAACAAATAATATAAACATGTGTGACAAATAAAAAATACTCAGAAGTTGATTCCTGGATTGTTTTTAAAATTTCCAGTATTGATAGCTGAAGGAACACAACAGAACCAGGAGCTAGTTGATACAAATGACCCAAAGATGGAAGATAATACCCATCAATTTTTGTTGGGCCAAGCAATAGCAGCTAACAAAGCCGGAGACCATAAACTAGCTGGCGCATTCACCATGGGAAAACTGGGCTCTCTGGCTGTCCAGTGATACCAAAAGCACAATTAAGGGTCCCTTTGTACTTTTGGTGTCACTGGTCAGCCAGTGAGCCCAGACTTCCCATGGTGATTAATGGCAGCAATATCAGATATGAACAAGAAAGATGGGAGAATCTCATTGACGGCAAATGCTGCACCTGAGAAAGAGAAATCCATCCAACCCACATCAGTTAATTTGAAAGAAAATTCGGCGGAAACTCTTACCAAAGGCAACATAAATTTTGTGAAAGACACTGTAACCAACTTCCTGTTGAAATTCTGACTTCTCACTTGAGCTGAATCACTTAGACAAAATGGTTGTAGATGCTTTTTCCTTCATTTCTGCTTAACCCCTGGTCATACAATGCCAGGGGTGTCCTACTGTGGGTATATGAACCCTGAAATATGAAATAAACATCATTGGTTCTTGTTTCCAAAAACCTGCTTTGTTGTCAAAAGCTGTTCCAATCAACCTTCTCTTGTCCATTGACATTGAGCTTTTCATCTGATCCATTGATCACTTTAGTTTCACTTAAAACTTATACCTTCATCAGTAGCATCTTCGGTTTAGATTTTCTTCACTTCATACATCTATGTTCCACTCCTTACTTTGACAAGAACATAGGGGAATTGTCTGGCATTATTATCTTGACCGTGTTTGACAAAGAAAGGCAAGACGCGGCAGTGGCCCATCATTCAGAGAAGAGAAATAAGACAAGCACCTCAGATGACTCTAGATATACCAGTTACCCAACTCAAGACAAATGGTCTCAATCATACACCCAGTGGACAATGAATTATCAGAAATTTCATTTGACCATGAAAGAGGTACATGGATTCACAAAATTAGCAGAATGGATTTTGGTACATAAGGATAATGAAGATAATATAATGTGCGCCAACAGCTTTTGTGCAGTATTCAGATACAATCTCTACATCCGCGCAAATTCATTCTTACACCGGGTTAAAGCAAACGGGGTGAAAGTGTTCCCCAATATTTCAGTCTTCAGGAAATATATTGCCCAACTGTGCCATAGTGAGGCAAGATTGTTGAACAAGCTAGAGTTAAGGGGTAACCCCTATAGATTAGAAGGCCCAAGAAACGGATGGGATATGTGTAAAGGTAAAGAAAAGTTAGCTAAATTAGCCATAAAACAAGCCGTGAAGACATGGACTCAAAATGAAAACAAAAGACCCCCATTCTAAAGGGGGAGACAGACACAACAATCAGAAAGATTTAGGAATAATTATTGAGGTGGAGGAAACTGTTGTGGTGAAATTCAAAGGGAGAAGTCAATTAGTTTTTGAGATAACCAATATCAGGCCCAAGGCAATTTCAAGAGAGGAGGATATGGTAGAGGAGAGAGTACCCGCTGCAAGCAGAGGATTGAGTAGTATGTATACCTCATTTAGAGATGTCCAAATATTTTTTTTCTTAAAAAAAAATAATATATTTTTAATAGAAAGAATGATCAAGAGGAAATTCTTGTAGTAGGATAAATTAAATAGATTTGAAATATTATATAAATCTGGTTATAAACCCAGACCAAAATGGGAAAAGTTCAGATAAGGATCATGATCTAACATCTCCTTGTTGTTTGCCTCACATGTGATATAGTGTTGAAGAGAGACTATCATCTAATTCAGGAGAATAAAAGCTGCGTGAGAATAAAGAGAGGAAAGAATGGCCCTCAAAAGTGATGTGTGAATTAAACATAGTGCAATGGAGAAAAGCGTTGACCAAGGCCAAATTACTGCCAGAATTCAGAGATGTATTAGAAGGTTTATTTAATGGTTTCCATCAAGGAATTCCACAACACACTCACCAAGAATTACCTTGGTACACTCCACCAAACCATGCATCAGCTTTCCTAGCAGAGAAAGAGATACACAAGAATTTTAAGAAAGAAATCATGGCAGGTAGAATGTTTGGTCTGTTTACTCATGAGAAAGTTGAAAATAAATTCAAATTCTTCCAAAGAAGCCCGCTAGGAGCAGTAACCAACTCGGATGGGTTAACACGCGCAATAAATGATTTATCCTATCCGCATAACCGTTGTGAGACTCTAGAAGAGGCTAAAGCAGATTTTAACCCTAATAGCAGAATTTAGGAAAGGATTATGGAGTGAAGACTCTGCCTTCCTGGGGTGACAAGAGAGTCTTAGAAGGATTTAATGATGGGGAGTGACAGGGAGCAAGCTACACCTGTTCATGGTAAGAAGAATGGAAGTTTAAGAGATTGTTTCCAGAACTCAGATTTTTTGTGGAAAAGAAAAGTGGCAAGACAGCAGGATAGCTGTGGGAGCAGTGGATATAAGTCAAGTCATCTGTGGCTCCTTTAAGAACAGGGAGAAATGTGAGCAATGGCTACATACTGAAGAGTTCAATGGGTGTAAGTATTTATTTCATTGGTATGTAAGTAAGTATTATTTATTAGTGTACTGGGGATAAAATTTCTCAGAAATCATATGGGGGAAAAACACTCAGGCGAGAGCTCCTTATATAGACAAATGGGGGTTAAAATAGGGTACAACAAAACAGGGGTGTCAGGAGTATTTACAATGCACACGTATAGTAACTGAACTACTGGATTTTCCTTGCATGCTTGTGTCTAAGCCACTACATCATTATTTGACTGTGTAATGATGTAATGGACTCATAATACATGGGTAAGTTGTATGTAAAGTCATGTGGTAGTTAAGTATGTACAGTAAATGTTGTAGACAACCTCCTATCTATGTATATAATATTTTATGTGTTAGTAGATATGTATTATAGACTTATAAATCATGTATATAATCCATAGTATTTAATATTGTGTTTTTTATATTTTTGTGAAATTATTCTACGTACCTTATTTTAGTCTTCTGCCTTCAGTAGCTCTTAAACTGGTGGAGTTATTGGTGTACCATTGCTGAGTGACTAGGGGTTATTTTTGGTGTAGAATCCATTTCTGAAAAAAAAGTGAAGAATTACTGTGCCTTCTTGGTGAAATAATAAAATTTTTATTGAGTCCACCTTAGAGAACCACACCATGGCAAAATTCCATCTGTAAATTCCCTTGTGAATGTAGATGCATTCAAGATAACTTGGGACAACTTCAAGACAGTTGAAAAGAAGTTCAACAAAATCAACAGACTGTTCAGCCTAGCCGTATTCAAATGGGAGAAGGCTTACCGGCAAATTCAAACAGCAATAGACCAATGAAGGTTTTTGATGGTCCTAGATATGGATGGGAAAGTGATGTTAGATACAAGAATAACATTCTGCAGAGTTGCGGGATGTGGGTCCTTTGGGAGGCCCACAGACGCCTGGAAAAGGATAATTTTAGAGGGATTTGAACTGATAACAATATTCAGATGGGTTGAAAACAACCTTTTCATCAAGGAGGGTACATCTGAAATTGAAATGATAGATATTGTCAATAGGTAAAAATATTTTATTGATGGGGAAGCAAACAAAGTCACTTTTACATTTACTTTTGCAAAAACAGGTGCATGTATCAAAATTTTACAAAAGTAAATGTAAAAGTGACTCTTTTAGCTTCCCCGTGGATAAAAATTTTATCCCACATTCCAATGGTGTGTAAATACATGTGATAAAGATTCAAGCCCATATTTCCTGCATTAACTATTTTTTTTATTTTTTTATTGATTTAGTGTACTCCCTAAATGAGGAGTACGTTGACATTTTTTTTTTTTGAGCTAGAAATCTCAGAATATGTAGCAGGGGGGCTCAGGAGGTTGTCAAAAATATTTTGTAGCTTTGGGACCCTTAGGAGTATTTTTCAAAAATATTTAAAAAAGTTGAAAAAACTTGACATCCTCCTGATGTCAAAAGGTGGTGCCAGGGAGTTTTCAGGTGGTGCAAAAACCAGTCCCCATCAAATTTATTCAATTAAAGTAAAATTAATGATTAAAATTAATAAAATTATTTAAATCCTTATAAAATTTTTATAATACTAAAAATCAATCTCATCATCATTATTATCAATCTAACATTCATTAAAATTATTATTAATTAATAAAATCTATTTAATTATCAATTTTTATTTTATTAAAATTATCTAATATTTATCATCAATAAAATTTATATTTTATTTAATATTATTGAATTCTAAGCATTATTTGATATCTATTTTTCATATGTTTTGGTAAAGACTATAGTTATTTATTATATTTTTGTTTTATTTATAAAAGAGAGAGAAAAATTAACTTACATGCAATTAATATTTTTAGTTGTGCAAATTTTTACACATTTAAAATTTGTTGTGTTTGAAGGAATGGGGCCAGAAATTTAAGTTCACAAAGCCTCTTGCCAATGACACTAAGATTAACTGAAGTTTTGTTCTTATTTATCTATCATGACATGTAATAGTTACACCAAAAAATATTATAAATGTTAATAATAACAATGGCAAAAAAAAAAAAAATAACCATAGCAATGAGTTACAAGAGAACACGAGAATAACTGATTGGCAGCACTACAATTGTAATTGGTGCAGATTTTTTTTTTGTTTTTTTTGGACTTCTTTCCTTAAATTAATTTTTTGAAATAAAAACTTGGGTGAAAAAAAAATGAAAATAACCAGACATCCAATGGGGTATGAGAGTGATGTGACAGATGAGGAAAAGAACCGGAATCCCCTAGGGGTTAATATTGATTGTGTGCACAGGAAAACTAGAAAAACATGTAACATGACTTAACTATTTTTTCCTGTAAAATATTTTTTAAATTTTTTGTAAATAAATCTGCTAGTTGATCTTGATTTTTGACCCAAATCAATTTGATATTTTTCTCCCTTATAAAATCATTAACAAAGAAAAAATTCCTCAAAATTTGCCGCATCTTTCCACGAGATCTGTTGTCATTTGCTATTAAAACAGCTGTCCTAGTGTCACACAAAATTCTTTTTTAAAGATTCCATAATATCTACCATTGACATGTGAAATTCCACCGCTTCACCAAGTGCTATGTATTCTTCAGTAAATGTTGACTTTTCTACTGTTTTCTGACCTCTTGATGACCACGAAATTGAGCAATTGTTGAATTGTGCTATGAATCCTGATGTTGATCTATGAAACTCTCCCCCCATCCCGCGTCAACCCACGAATTCATGCTGCTAGCCTTAGGGAAGAAAGGTAACTTCAAATCTTGAGTTGCTTTTAAATACTGAACTAGGTGTTATAACAATGACCAATGTGCTCTTCCCGGGTTTTTAATGAATCTAGATGGGTAGTTGACAGCATAAGATATATCCGGTCTTGTTGTGATGGAAAGGCAGTTCAAACATTCAATGATTGATTGATATTCAGTGATGTCAATGCCTGGTTCTTCCTGAGTTTCTAGTTCAAAATCTGGTAATGGAGTACTCTATTTGATCAACATTTTTTCCCAGTTTCATTTCCATTTTTTTAATTGTTTGACTAGTGAGTTGAGTTTGATGTAATAAAAGGCCTTTTTTGTTTCATTCAATTACTATTCCCACCATTTTTTCTACTTTGCTTGTACATTTCAGTTTCACTTTTCCTTCAACCAAACTCCTTATCCCTTTTATCGTTTAATCATCATTTCCAATAATTACTCCATCATCAACATGTAACCATATAGCAATAATTTTGTTTTCCTTCGTATAGTAATAAACTGTATGTTCTATCATGTTTCCTCTAAAACCAAGTGATTCAAGTTGTCCTCTAAAAAAATTCCACCAGTAGTTGGCAGCTGGACAAGTGCCATACAAGGCTTTCTTCAATTTGAGAGCTTTTCCTTTCCTTTCAGGTTTGATGTTGATCGGAGGCTCAACATAAATTTCTTCTTCTATCAGGCTATCCAGGTATGCAGCTGAAATATCAAACAAATGAATTCTCCATTTATTTGATTTTGTGATGGCTATTAGTAATCAAAGTGCTGACAAGGAAGCTGTTGGTGCAAATTGTTGTAATATGATGGAACTTGGGGGGTTTGGTGTAAATACTCTATTTATAGAGTATGTATGTTGTATTTTTATTATTTTTATTTTTATTATATTTCTTTTCTTTGTCTCACTCATTAAGGTCATCATCCTTACTATTCATTTGAGATCATTAAATCCAGGATTTAAACAATAGGTTATTATTAAAACTTTTCTTTCATTCATTCATTCTTATTCTAAAAGATCTAACATTAACTTTATAATTATCTTCAGTTCTTACCTGTAGCGTCTTTTCTTCTTTTCTTTAAAATCACTTGCTCTCACTTAGCTGTTAACCTGTTCCTTTTAGGTGATTATATTTTTCATATTTTGTTTCATTTTTAATTCTTTTAACTGAAATCAAAATGTTCTTTTTAGTCTATAAATTCATCACATTATCAGTACGGTGCTTTCATTCTAAAAGAACAGGTCGATTAACTTAATATGTCCGATACCGAAGAAAAACAAACTTCCAAAACTGGTATTCCAAAACTCGACGATACCAATTATCCAGAATGGTCGTCGCGGATGAGAGCACACTTAAGAAGTAAGGAACTCTGGAAAATCACTTCCGGAGAAACTGTCAGTCCATCAGAAAATAAGAAATACGAGGCTGCGAATATCATCATCAGCCACCTTGGTAGCCTGGCCTTTGACGCTGTTATAACGCTTGAAAACAAAGACAAACCGAGTTTGATTTGGGATTCGATTACCGATTGTTTTGCTTCTGAATCAATTAATAATAAAGCTCGTGTATGGCTTAAGCTTATGCGTTTTGAATACGGAGGGGATCTCAAAGATTACATTACAGTTTTTCAGAAAATGATCAAAGAAATATCTGTCGTCCAGCTTGGAATTCCGGACGACATCATTTCCATCTCAATTCTAGCAAAATTATCTCGAGATTTATGGAATGTAGTTGATAATCTTATTATGAACGAATCTATTATTTTACATCCTAATCGCACTCTCAAGAAACTTCAAGAATTAGTTTATATGAAAGAAATTAGAATCAATCCTATTATTAAATCTGAAATTAAAGTGAAATCTGAAGATGTTTCGGCTCTTAAAATTGAGTCCAGTCGACCTCCACCTCTCCATCCTTGCTCAAAAGGCAAAAATAATCCGAAGGCCAGCCACCCAGCTTGGCGTTGTTTCAAACTCTCTTCAGAGGAAAAGGAAGCTCTTAAATTAAAAAAGGACGCCAAAGCCAATTTAGTAAACTCTAACAAAGATGAAGCTGAAACAGATTATATTGAAGTAGCTGCCTACAATATTGACGCATATGACGATTCTCTTCCAGCAGTCATCGACTCTGGGGCCTCCCATCATATTATCAAAAATTCTCTATATTTTATTAAACGACAGTCTGTCAATATTGAGATTTTTCAAACTCTCTTCAGAGGAAAAGGAAGCTCTTAAATTAAAAAAGGACGCCAAAGCCAATTTAGTAAACTCTAACAAAGATGAAGCTGAAACAGATTATATTGAAGTAGCTGCCTACAATATTGATGCATATGACGATTCTCTTCCAGCAGTCATTGACTCTAGGGCCTCCCATCATATTATCAAAAATTCTCTATATTTTATTAAACGACAGTCTGTCAATATTGAGATTTCTACTGGAAATCTAAATCATAAAATGAAGGCAGTTCAAATGGGGGATGCGTATCTTAAAAGTGCTACTGGATCGATCATTCATCTCGATAACGCACTTTACGCACCTGAAATTAGTAGCCCTTTAATTTCTTTAAATCGACTTTTCAAATCTTCGTGCTTTATTTCTAAAGACGAATCAAATTTAGATTTCAAAATTAAATTCGATAATAATTTTTCTCTTATTGGAAAAATTAAAAATAATCTTTTTGAACTTGAACATTCGTTTATTCCTAAAAATTCACCTGAAGTCAATTTATCTACCTCAAGTCTCACCAATTGGCACCTTTGTCTTGGTCACCCTAATAATGAATATTTAAAAAGGCTTGTTCCAGATGCCATCTCTATGGATACGTGCGAAACTTGCAAGATTTGTAAAGGCACTCGGAAAACGTTCACCGGAAAATTTGACAAAGTATCAGCTGTTTTGGAA
>KN361825.1:2747-16420 GCA_000785685.1 Uromyces viciae-fabae
TGATTTTTTAGACATCCAAAAGCTTGCTCGACAACCATTCGTGTGGAAGAATGTATAAAATTAAAATTCTTGTGAGAATTCGTGGGAGTACTGGCATAAGGAATCAAAATTGAGTTGTTGCCGGGGTATCCAGAATCACCAATTAAAAAGTATGGAGAAGGAAATGGAGGCTGAGAAGTCATAATTTTTTTTCCTAATGTGGATATTCGAAAAAGTCTTGCATCATGGATGCTGCCTGCAAGACCTCCATACATCTGAAAACTTAGTCATTAATTCAAATTTCAGCAAGAGAGTCCACTAACATTTCTAAAATTCCCATCCCCATCCACAACACACTGAAATAATATTGAATTCCACCCCTTCCTATTAATGTAGCTGTGCCACTTGTCATTTGCTGGCTGAGCAATAGGAATGTGGGTTCCATCAATTGCACCAATTATGTTGGGAATTCCATTTGATTCCTGGAATGAATCTGCTATCTGTTTCCATTTCTCAAGCTCTTCAAGATGTGGGAATCTTTGATGACAAAAAAAAATGAACAACATGGGTGGTGTAAAAAAAAAATAAAAAAGTTGTGAGGATGAAGACAAAAAAAGTTGTGGTGAGAATGAAGACAAAAAAAAATAATATAAGTAATGATCAATTATTATGATTATTTACTTTGTCATGTATAGCAGATTTCTTACCCAAGAGTTTGCTTGTGAAGTTCCAAAATGACACCCTTGACAAATCTGTTGAATGTTTTGAGCGATGTTTCCTTTCCAATGTGAAATACATGGGCCACAGTTATGTGGCTTACTCCGTGGCCCAGATGATAGAGTGCTACCGCCACTTGTGCCTTGACTGTGAGCGGATTGCCTCGACCTAAGGGATCAAGCTGTAGTCGAGGCCGCAGTCGGTCACAAATCCAAAAAAAGTCACACCGGTTCATCCGGAAATGCTGAACAAAGATCTCCTCCGTGCAGAGATCTGTATTGATCCAGGGATCCCAGCGAGGAGGGCGTGGTCGAGCGACCCTGGTCTTGCGGATGTAGGTAGGATGGAGGCAATAGAAAAAACATCCATTGCGTTGGGGTGAAGCCGATGCAATCATTTTTCACCCAACGCAACATCCGGCAGAAGATTTGCCATCATCTGCCGGATGTTCATAAGTGGCTTTTTTTTTTGAGATTTTTTTGTAATCATTTCAAAGCAGCAATGTCGGCCTTCCGGAGAAGGATGGAGGCAATAGAGAAAAAATCCATTGCGTTGGGGTGAAGCCGATGCAATCATTTTTCACCCAACGCAACATCCGGCAGAAGATTTGCCATCATCTGCCGGATGTTCATAAGTGGCTTTTTTTTTTGAGATTTTTTTGTAATCATTTCCAAAATACTTTTCAAATAAAAACTGAAAAAAAAACACATTATGAAAAAATTTGGAAAAAAATTCAAAAAAAATCTCAAAAACCATTTATAATTGGGGCCTAAATCATGGTATAATTGATATTTGTTAATAGAATCGAAAATCTTAATTGATTTATTTGGATCTATAATGGTAAAATATTCAATGTCAATTAGTTATATTTATCTTTCAACATGATTTAATGAATAATTAATTTATCATCACTCATATTTATGAGTGTCATAATTATTTATTATTTTCAAATAATTTTATTGCTGCAATAAAGGACCATAATCAAAATTCTCTAAGCTTAAATTTTATTCTCATTTTTAAAAATAAAGACCATGATGAGTCCTGTGAGACATATTAATATGTCTCACAGGACTCATCATGATTGCAAATATTTTCAATCATCAAGCGATGGAATTATCCTACATCTGTATGAAAGACACTCATCAGATCTGAGGCCAAATGTGTAGGGCTTTCCCAGTTTTTCCATGTCCCACCTGTCCCACTAAAGGGGATTTTTCTGGCTCCTCCTGCTATTGGACTATGGCCTGATGTGATTCTAGGTTTTTTTTTTTTTACCACAATCTTATTAAATGCATCATTTGACCCTTGGAAATCCTTTTCTGGTTGCAAAAGAAAAAAAATGTAGATCTCAGTACACCTCCAGTCTGCCTCAATTAAATTCACATAATACAACACCCTGGGCGCAGTTTTGCCACCAGAATCTTTCTGCAAAGAAAATCAGATATTCCAGTTTCCAGCGCTTCAACTCCACTTACCAATCACAACCCTCCTCTCCTTGTGTGTATCATAGAGGAATTGACTTGTACTTTGAATTCTGCAAGATTGATTCCAATATTGTGGAAGAGTTTTGGGTCTCTGTGTGTGCCAAGAAGAACATGAACCAATTTAAATTATTTAAGGCCAATTTAATCATTGTGTTAATCTTAAGTGATTGATATGGAGTCCCTTAAAAACTTGAAGCAGCTCTGAGGGACAATGTTTCACAATTCAAATGTGACATTAAGACTATAGCTTGAGCTGCAATTCTCTTCTCAATCTGAAAAACATTATTACCACATTGCTTGAATAAATTGATTATATTTTATTCAAACTCTTTCCTTTCTTCTTAAAGATAGCTACACTTTTAATCTGTATTTAAGAGTAGCTTGACTACCCATTTGTAGCCCCCAGCAAATTCATTTAAAAAAAAAAAATTAGCAAAAAAACAGCTGTTCCCATGGATTGTTGTGAATTACCATTACACAGAAATTTCCATGTTATTATCTCTCTCATTTGACAAAAAGAAATCAAGAAAAAAAATTGTGCTGTGAGTGGGAAAAAAAAAACATGGCAATTGACATGTGACGGCAAAACATTAGCCAAATTCACAGCAATCCATAGAAATTTCTGTGTTCTGGCTGATTCTTTTGCCATAATTCACTGGGAGCCCCAATTTGTTATCTGGAAAATATCTTGCTTTTTATTCCCTGGACATTCAATCTGGCTTCTTTTTGTGCTTCAACTCCCCAGTGGTTTTCTTGATGTACATGTTCATTTTTCTCTTTAGTCTTCTCAAATACCCAGCACTCTTTCAGCTAAAAAATGAAATTTATCAACTTTTATTTTGCTATAGCAACCATGAAACAGTTACTATACATTTGACACATGTTTTGTGTTATGGTATCAAAATATAAGTATTTTTTATGAATCTTCTATCAGATACAATACATGTGATTCCAAAACTGTGTATTTGTTTTCCCAATACAACACTATACAGGGTGTATTGGGTCAAATACATGATGCATTGTTTCAAAATACATTTATTTCATATGTATCTGTTATCAGATAAAAAACATGGTTTTCCAAAACTATGTATTGCCAAAACAGATACAATACTGATGAAATTATTGTCAAAATGTCAACATAACATTACATTATTTTAATATGAATAATTATTAGTTATTATTTCAAAATTAAAATAAATAAACAATAAAATAGGGTTTTGATTTCCGCACACAGTTAAGCCACTTTGACACACAGTTTGGCTGGTGCGGCATGATCTGTGGACTGCGTGCGGGCACACATATTTCTGGACCGGCACACAGAAGCCAAAATTTGAGCTACCTTTCTGCCAGGTAGTCAAATTAATAGTAGGCCCCTTCTGAACATGTCTGTCTTATTTTGGGGAAAAAAACACCCACCATAAACCAACTCAAAACTCCAAAAACAACTAAAAACAATCAATTACACCATTTCTTCTACAAATCTCTCACAACTCAACCAAAAAAAAAAAGAACAATCCTAAGGCATTGAAAATAAAATTTCCTCCACCTTCCTCCTGCTACATGATCACACCACTCTATCCAAATTGGTCCAGCTTCATCATAAAATTAAAAACCTTTGGTAAGGAATTTAAATATTTTTTTTATTCATTTTTTTTTTGATTTTTTTGAATTGAAAAACTTTTCACTAATTTTCCATTATGTTAAATTTATATGTATATATATATATATATTATTTTGCTTGGAATAAAATTTCTTGAATATAATTTAAATAAATTTGTTTTCTGTTTTTTCTATTAATCAAATATTAAAATTAGCAACACAATCAACTCCCCTTCCATTGAACTAGACCCCTCTGCCCCTACAACTTTGAATAATATGGCTCTAGCATCCCATTGTGAATGATATGGCACTAGCTGCCCCTTCTGTGAATGATATGGCTCTAGGGCCCCCACCAGAACTTTTCATATGCAACATGAGAAGAACTTTACGCTCATACTCAACTCTGGGCAAAAAATCACGGATACACCATTTTCATTACAAACTCAACTAAATCTGGGGGTAAACATTGTGTTACTTGTGGATCAATCTGGAAAACCCAAAATTACTGCCAATGATAAGCTAGGTCAAACAAAGAAGATCAATTGTCCCTTCAAACTCACTGGAAGTTTTTATAAAAGAGTGGCCCGATGGAACACACTGAACATAATCATTCTGCCTCACAAGATCCTTAAACACTTTAAGTTCATCAAAGAGTACAACCTGAAGACAAAGCACTTGTTGAAAATTTATCCAGTGCTGGTGTGAAACCCCTTCAATTCAAAATGCATTGATGTCTGAATCCAAAACTCCCATTGTGAGACTTCAAAAGGGGCTTGAGTATTTAAGCTGTTATGGGAGAATTCAGAAAGGGATGAATGAGTAAGGACTCTTCCTTTCTTTATTAAAAGAAATTTACTGATGTGTTGATGTGTTTCAGAGTGAACAGGGAGGAAGGCTAAACCTGGTTAATGGTAAGAAATGGAAGTTGAACAGGGTGTTTCCAGCACTCAGATTGGTTTTGAAAAGAA
The DNA here is from genome assembly GCA_000785685.1 of Uromyces viciae-fabae. NCBI lineage: Eukaryota > Fungi > Basidiomycota > Pucciniomycetes > Pucciniales > Pucciniaceae > Uromyces > Uromyces viciae-fabae. Next base: position 7,495 of record KN361825.1, read on the forward strand.
AATGGAAGGAAACAGCAGGATATCTGTGAGAGAAAGGATCTGAGTCAAGAGAAAGGATCTGAGTCAAGTCCTTTATGGATCTAAGAAAGGTAAATGATGTGAGAAATTGCTACACACTGGGTTTCTTAATGATTTTTTAGTATTTATTGCTTGGTAAGTATGTAAAGTATTATTATTATGGGGAATGTCCAGTTACACTTGGATATTGGAGGGATAAATTATTTTCATAAATTAGCTGGGGGGAAAACAATGAGGAGAGAGCTCATTTTATAGATGAGGAATAGAGATAGAGAACATTCTTAACTCCTTCCAGGTCTAGAGTCTTGTCAGTGAGGTCATGGGAAAAAAAGAAGTGATCCACTGTGGGAAAACAAATAGAGTGATGTAATGTGAAATAATCCCTTGGAACTGCATGGGAGTATTGGCTATGTACAGGTTTTCTGTGGTATAGAGTATGGGCTATGTAGTATGTAGTATGGACTATGGTTAGAATGATAAATAAATATCAGATAAAATCATAAGTATATATTCTCTCTCAAATAACACTAAGTATCTCTTCTTGAGTCTTCTTCCTTGAACATCTTCTAAACTAGTGAACTTTTTTGATATGTGTCTGGTGAGTGACTGGGGGTCAAATCAAGTGTAGAATCCAAAAAATAATTTAATAATTTTGAGTCCTTGATGGTGAAAAATAAAAAATGTTATTTAATCTTTAAATAACTACAACACCGTCAATTCCAGCTTGAATACTCTGTACAATTATTGAAACTTTCTCATAATATATAATCTTGGGGGGAAAAATTCAATTGAAGAATTATTAAATCAAATAAAAATTGGGAAATTATATCACAAGTTCAACCTTAATTCTGATTCCTCTTTCAAATCTCTTTTTTTTGCTCATCCTCAATCCTTATCACTTACCAGAAGATATTCCACGACTTTTTTTATTGATTGCACATACAAAACAAATAAATTCAAAATAACCCTTCTCCATGTTTCTGGTATCAATGGATCCAATGAAACTTTTTTTGTTGCTTTCTGTTTCCTCTCTCAAGAAAAAGAAAAAGATTATTTCTGGGCTTTGAAAATGAATTATCAACCACTCTGAACAACATTTCTCCTTCAGTAATGGTCACTGACAAAGAACCAGCTCTCATCAATGCAATCTCTGAATTTTTCCCCTCTTGTTATCAAATTCTCTGTACTTGGGATATTTCTAAAAAAATCACCACTAATTGTAGAAATTACTTCAAGTATGAAGAAAGCTGGTCAAATTTTCTCAAATATTGGAATTTTCTCGTTGAATCTGCTTCAATTTCTGTTGATCATTATCATTTATCTCAAATCACCCAACATTGGAATCCTAATACCGCTGATTACATCTTAAACAACTGGATTTCATCAAAAGAGCATTTTTTTTGCCCATTACATCAAAAAAAAATTCACTTTGGCAATACTACCATATCAAGATTTGAAGCTTTACATGCTTAGAGCATCTCCAACTGCCCCGCGACCCTAATTTAGCAAGTCGCATAGAGAAACTGGGTCCAACGGACCCACTACCAAACCTGCCACAGTGATCCAGGGCCATACAGACTTGCCAGATATCCCGTCCCTTGGCGGCTTTTTCCCTGACTTGCAATACTTCATTTGGTCAGGTTTCCGTCAAGATCTCGGCAGTACAACCAAGCTTGTGTCCCTTTTTTTTTTCAAATCCGTTCTCCAATCCCCTTTTCAACAAATATTTTGCCTTGGCTTCTCCAACACTTGATCCCCTGCTATTTTCCAACCTTGATATCCTTCCATTCCAACCTACCTCCACCCCAGCTTCAGATGTGAATACCTTTTCTGGTTAAACTTTCAAAAAAACAGACCAAAAGTACTCATACAAGCTGAAAAAAAATGAAAGGAACCACCAGGAAAAAACAATGATCACTTGATGACAGGTGACATCAGGCTAAGTTCATCAGTCTATCTGTTATGTGTCCAGCTCAACACTGGGCCAGCTCCCTGCAGCAGACAAAGGGGCCATTGTAGTTGAGATGTACTAGAGCCAGAGCTACAACAGATGAGTAGCCAATGTTACTTGATGCCACTTGTCATCTAGTGATCATTGTTTTTTCCAGGTGAACGATTTTGAAAAAGAAAATAAAGAAACACAAAAGAAGAACCCAGGAAATGAAAATGAACAGAGTGATATAGAAAACAAGCCAGCTGCAAAATCCCAGAAACCTCCAAACTGGTGTGTCGAGGAGGATCAAACACTTTGCACAAGCTGGCTGAATACCTCAAAGGATTGAATTGTGGGAAACAATCAACAAAAAACAGCTTTTTGGGACCGAATTCACCAGATGTACACCAAGATTTTGGAAGAAGTAACTGAAAAAGAAAAAAGCAAGAAAAAAAGAGGCTTCAAGCTGTTTCCAACACGCATGAAGAGTGCCCTTGAGAACCGGTGGTATACAATAAAACACCAGGTTTCCAAATATTGTGGATACCTCGCTCAGGTTAGCCAAAGGATGCGTAGTGAAGCTGATCTGGATGCTCTGGTGAGTTCTTCCTGATACTGAAAATGATCTCTCTTTCAAATAAATTGATTATTTCTATTTCTTTCTTCTTATATTTTTCACAGGCTATTGAGGCCAAAGTTCTTTTCAAAGCAGACATGGGCAAGTCATTCACCCTAGACCATTGTTGGGGGATCCTCCATGAGGCCCCCAAATGGTTGAAGAACTTGGAGGGTGCCGGCGGACAAACTAAATCAAAAGTAAAGGAAAGGGACCAGAAGAGTGAACTTCTGGAATCAACGGTTCCTTCAACTAATGCCAGTACCATCTCAAGCTCAGCTGATGCGTGTTCCAACTCAACTAACCGCCCTGAAGGTCAAAAGAGAGCCCAGAAACGCAAGTACAATGACGTTTCCATCTCCGATCTCATTCAGGGACAACAAGAGCTCCTCAATATCTCTCGCAATAAGAAGAAGGAACTTGATTCTTTGGCTGACAACATTTTCATGAGCAAGGATCTCACAACCATGGACGCTGAAACACGGGAATACTTTGAGGCTAAAAGGGAGCTAGCTTTGAAACAATTGAAGTCACTTGAATGAGCTGTATCATGTTCTTTCCCATGAACTTTCCAATAACTTCTGTCTTCTATTCCATTTTTCAACTCTCTTCTGCCGGCTATTTCATTTTTAAACTGTTCTTCTATTTACTTTTTAAACTTTTCTCTTCTGTCTTCTATTAAATTTTTAAACTCTTTTCTGTTGTCTATTTAATTTATAAACTCTTTTCTGTCTTTCTTCTGTTTGCTTTAACTGTTCTTCTTTTCATTTATTCAATTTTTTCTCACTTCTCTCTACTGTGAACTTATTAATTTTTGAAACTTAAATGATGTGAAATTTATTTTTTGAAATTGATTTCTTGTTTTCATATGTGAGAATAAGTGATGTTTAAATGAGATGAGATTGATTACAACCAACTCAATAAGAGATAAATCAAAAAAAAAAAAGGAGCTCGTTTGTTTGTTGTAGAGGAAGGAAGTTAAAAACAGGTCGTTTGTTGTAGGAAAGCGGATAAGAAATACATGAAGAAAAAAATAAAAATCTCGTTTGTTTGTTGTAGAGGAAGGAAGTTAAAACCAAGTCATTTGTTCATTTGTTATAGGAAAGCAGATAAAAAACAAATAAACAAGTCATTTAAAAATAAAATTTACAATTCATCTGAGTTACCACATTTTTGCCAAAGATGATTGATGAGATCTTCTTGAAGCATGTTGTGAGAGGCAAAAAAAATCACGGATGGAGTGGTATCTTAGTAGAAACATGGTCAATGTAGATTCACTGTCTGAATCAGGCTCATTGACCGTTTGATGGCGGGATTGATGGTAATCATACAAATTTTTGATGTCGGTTGATTGTTTGTCTTCAATGATCATATTGTGAAGGATTACTGTGGTGATCATGATGCTTGACAAGTCTTCAGTACTCCAAAAGCCGACCAGGATTACAAATAATACCAAATTGCAACTGCAAAAACCCAAAGGTACGTTCAACATCTTTCCCATACAATCCCTGACATTTTGCAAAATACTAATTGAAGTTGCTAGCAAAATCTTTTGAACTTATATGAATCATAGAAAAGAGCAAAACTTGTGCTTTTCTGCTACTGGGTTGGAGATTGTTTGAATGAAGGTCGCCCAGGGTGGATATATCCCATCAGATAGGTAGTATGGCATAGAGTACTTGTGGCCATTGACAAAAAAATTTGCCGCTGGTCCAATGCCATCTTGAAGCTTTTTGAAGATCGGTGAGCGGTCCAACACGTTGATATCATTGAGAACACCTGGGAGGCCAAAGTATGCATGCCAGATCCAAAGATCATAGGATGCTACTGCCTCTAAGATAATGGTTGGCTTCTTTTCTTTACCGGTATAATGGCCAGGATATGAAACTGGACAATTCTTCCATGTCCAGTGCATGCAATCAAATACCTGGAAAACCACGCTCTTATGCAATGGCTAGGAGACATTGTGTATCTTCAGGGTTTGGAGATCGGAGATAGGTTTCAGAGTAAATATTGACTATTGCTTGACAAAATTGTCTGAGACATTCCAAGGAGGTTCTCTCACCTAGAGTAGAAGTGGATAGTGGAAAATAAAAAATTTAATGATTAATAAAAATAAAAAATTTAATGATTAATAAAAATAAAAAATTTAATGATATGTAATAAAAACAAAGATGAAACAAATAAGAGGTGAAGAAAAATCTCACTCATTTGTGTGTACTCATCAAGAGAGTCGGCACTACATCTGTATGCCATCATGTGCAGTGCAGAGGTTACTTTTTGATATGGAGAGAATCCCAAACGCCCCGCCGCATCACACTTCTGGATAAAATATGAATCTTGCTGTTGAATTTCTTCTGCAATCCTGCGGAAGAGACCTATTTGCATCTGGAACCTTCTCCGGAACATAAAATCTGGGTAGGTTGGATTATCGGAAAATTAGTCTTTGAAGAGCTGGAAGTCTCCTTGAAGCCAATTTTGATCAATCATGATTCGACAGGGTACCAATCCACCCCAATTGGATTTATTTTGCTGGAGTAAATGGATCAGGTAGGTATTTATTTGAAGGTAATTGATTAAATCGTCATTGTCATCAAGAAGTTGGAAAATTGTTGTGTCGTGGTTGGCTTGATCATTGGTGGTGTTGTTGTTTGTGGTGAGATCCATGAAGATGTGAATGAATGGGAAAAAAAAAAATCCTATGAAAAATAAAATGCCAATGTTGGGGTCCAGCGGACGGCACATGCTGGTCAGAATTGCTAGAGACTCGCCAGAAGTGGCGAGTCTGCTGGGGAGCACTGGGTGACAGTTCTGTGAAAAGCTGTGACATCTGGTTCTGCACTGCCAGACAAAAGCTGATCCATGGCGGGGCTGTTGGAGATGCTCTTAAATCAAAAGTTCATAGCTCCCTGGGACTTTTCCAGCTGTTTTTAGCCAAATTTACTAGGCCATGTCCATCCAAATTGATGAAATGAAAATTAAATCCACTCAGAACACCCACAAAGAACTGACTGCTTTACCTCCATCAGTTTCTGCTCTCAACAATAAAATCCCTCATTATGCCCTCCAAATCTGCCATGCTTCCCATATTTCTAGTGAAAAATCAACTGCTTGTATAAATTGTTATTATTCAAATTTAATGGTTATTCCTTGTGTGCACAAATTTAGAGAAGCACAATTGAAAAATCTTCAGTAGAAGAATTTCATCCCCAGTGGCGCATCTACAATGATCTGGAAGTAAGTTATTTTTTTCCTACTTCTTTCTATTTATTTTTCAATTTTTTATTCATTTCTTTTTTCATCTCTTTTTTTACTTTGTTATTTAATCAATTCCTTTCTTTCTTTATTTTTGTCTTTCTTTCTGTTTTTCTATCTCTCTTTTTTTCTATCTTTCTTTTTTTTTTTTTTTTGATACTGATGATGATCTTCTTTTGAGCCCTCTGTAAATGATTCTGAAAATGAAAATGACAGTGAAACTGAAATAGTTCCTCCGCCAACTAACAAGTCCAATTAAGATATTTTTCCTAACAAGATATTCAAAAAGTTCCAACAATTCAATCCTCAAGAGCAACAAAATCTTCTTGGTCAAATTGATAATTTACGCACACAAAAATTTCACCTAGTTCCCATTCAAGATCCATATTTTGATGTTGACAAGGATTTCAAAAGAAGGCCCAAAGGATCAAAAAAACCAAAATAAAAATTGATGAATCATCAACAAAAAGGGATCCTTCAGCTTTTGAATATGTGCCAAGTGAAAGAAAGAAGATAGGAAGACCAGTAGAAATTGAAAAATCTAGTGAACCATTTTCAAAAAGGCCAAGAGGAAGATCATTGCAAGAAAAAAAAATAAAGATGACTGGGCATATGAGGTATTTAATATATATTACTAATTTTTCCTTTTTGATTTTCTCTTTTGATTTTTTCCTTTTTTGATGTCTAATTTTCTATAATTCTTAGAGCATGTGTTAAAATTTGAGAACAAAAAATATTGAATTAATTTCTTATGATTTTTGTTTTTGTATGTTTTAATTTTAACAACAAAAAAACTGCAAAAAAGAGTGCAGGCAAGGTGAGGGGGATATTTTTCTGACCTTGGAATGGTTCACAATAAAAAATGAGAAAGAACCAATGAGTTTTATTTCTTCTACAATACGGAGTATTTGAGAGAAGAAAAAACAAGAAGACCCCTGGACGAATCCCAGGGGGGTTTAATATGGTTTAAAATAAAAAATAGGAAAAAAATTGAAGAAAAATATTGAAAAGTATTTTTAGACAAGAAAAGAATAAAAAATAAGTAAAAATGAATTAAGAGATATTTTTACTAAGACTAGTGTCATCAGAAGCTCATGTGAAAGTTCTGATGACATGACACTACAGCTATAAGATAATAAAAAGAATAGAAAAATACCACAATTCAAGAAGGAGCGTTAATTCTTCTTGATTAATCCAAACAAAATAAAAAAGAAATACAATTTGATTTAAAGGTTAATAAAAAGGGAACATGCCATTATGAGGCACTATTTAGACTCAATTTACCTTCCTTTTATTATACTCATGTAGACTAATTTAACTGTTTTATAAGAAAATTTAAATAAAAAGAAAAAAGGATAAAATGGATAAAAGGTACTTTGATATAAGTTAAGTAAAGAAAAGAGGAAATTTCAACAGCATGGAATCAGATGGATCTGAAGAGACAGAAGAGAAAGAAAGTGAAACTGATGAAGAGGATAGGATTTTATTGGATGCGGGAAAAGCATATGTCAGAATAACAAGATATTTTAATTTAATAAAATATTTAAAATAAATAAATCATAAAATAAAAATTAAATAAAAATTAAATAAAAATTTAATTAATAAATTAAAATTGCTTGTGACAATTAATATCACAGCAATATTTTAAATAATAAATAATATTATAAATTAAAAATAACAAAATATATTATATAATTATGATGTCATGGTCAATGACATCATAATAAAAATTGAAAATAAAATAAAAATGATCTTGTTTGCTGTTCTCTGATTTTTAAATAACAATCAGCAGAACGATCATCATCAAAACAAAAACAATTATCAAAAATTAAATAATTACAAAAATAAAAATTAGAACAAAAAAAAATAAAAATAAGATTAATTAAGTTAAAATAAATAAAATTAAATGATAAATATAAATTAACTTTAAAAAAATAAAAATAAACAATAAATAATAAAATTTTTATGAACATTTTCAAATTGACTAGAATTTTTTCTTATTAATGAGAAGACTATTTACAATAATTATTAAAGATTATATTTATAATTAAAACATAACAATAAAATCTATAATTATATTATTACTAGGGACCTTGGCGGCGAGAACACTGCCACTCAGGAACCAACTGCTCAAGCTCTTTCAGGGCCGGATCAGTGTCCCAGATGTTAAAGACAATAATCAAGATATTTTTACAGAGTTTGGGAAAAGATAATATGGAACCCTCCATGCTTTCCAGATATTAATTTCAAGACAGTTACAATATCCTGGTGCTCATACAAAGAAGTAAACACAATTCACCCTCCTGGCTTCTCTGGCCTTACATCATGGCCCTTTGTTCCCGCCAGATTCTCTTCTTGCCCTACAAGGACAGCGGCAGGAGTAATTCCCAGTGTCAGAAAAACTCAGTGTTTCTGGGAGTTGTGCCCCAGGAAACTTTAATCCTGAGTGGAAAAGTAAAAGAAACCATAATTTTGAGTGAAGTTGCTTGGGATTATCCCTGGAGAAGACTTCCTTTACTGAAGTAAATTATTAGAAACTTATGTAATGTCAGGATAAGTATCTGAATACGTAAATTCAAGTCAGATCTTATAATGCTAAGTGTCTCATCCACCATGAAAATTCCTTTGCAGTATTGAATTTGATATCAGTCAAAATCTTTTCATACAAGATGCTGTAATTGTTATCACCATGGAGGGGTAAATTCCCCAAGAGGTATGAAATATTAGTTTGATAATCTCACAAGTCTGCATTGTTAAGGCTGCAGTATTTTTCAGTTCACTTTGAAACTTGTTCTTCAACCCATACTACCTATAGTCTATATTCTCACCTCTTCTTTCCTGGTTTTGCAGAAAACATTGATATTTGATCCCAACAATGATCCTCAGTATAACATCTTCTTTCCTGGTTTTGCAGAAAACATTGATATTTGATCTCAAAAATGATCCTCAGTATAACAATGAGTTAATCCTCAGCCAATTTAACCCTCTCCCTCACCATACTGAAATCCTGTTGCCCAATCTCCGAAAATATCCAGTGACTGAATCCAGTCTCTTTATCTTTTCTCTTGAGATATTAAATGATCTCTGCTAAACTTTTCAGGCTT
>KN361826.1:472-12078 GCA_000785685.1 Uromyces viciae-fabae
TATGATTTTATTGGGGTTGTGAAAAATCTTCAAAAAAAGGCGGTGTGGAACAGGAAAAGGCGGTGTGCTCTTTTCCGTCAAAAGCTTTTCCGCCCGCGACGTCGCACCGCAGTCAAAAGGCGATGCGAGGCAGGAAATGGGTGGTGCGAAAACCAACCCCCTATTTATAAGGGTTACTTATAAATATTATGGGAGGAATATCAAAAATACGGCCCAGCCCTTCTTTATTTCAAGAAGGGGAGTGCAGCCGCAGTAGGGGAGCTAGTATTTAAGTAGAAGGGAGATTAACTGCAAGTCAGTGAAGTGTTTTTACATTTATGGTTGACTGAAGTTGTATATCTCTAAAATTTCTACTAAATAAAATAATATCTGGAGTTTGTGGGCGGAGTATGAGGGGTATTTATACCTGTGAACCTCAACTCCGTCATTCTTTCAGATGTACTATGGATTCTTGGTAGAATCCTTTATATGACATCATTTTCCATGTGTGAAAAAATGATGTCATTTTTATTTCAGCTTAATTAAAAATTATAAAGGTAAATTGAATTTACCTTTATAATTTTTCACTTATATTAAAAAATCTACCATTTGGGGAGATTTAATTGAAGTTAATTTTTAAGTGTAAATGGAATATTATTTTCCATTTACAAATTATAATTTTTATAAAATATAATAAAAACATTTATATGACACATGGGGGAGTTGAACCTGGGTCTCTAGGATAGAATGTTTTGTTAAGGCTGAGCTTTAACTTCTATACTAGGGTGCAATTTCTAGTTCTCTCTTTTTTACTGATATCATAATAAATAAAATTAAATAATAAAAAATAGAATAAATTATATTTGCAGCTTCTCTGGACTATGTCAACAGTCTCAGATGCTGACAACCCATTTGCTTGAGATGAACTGTGCGGTAACAACCATGTATGGAGTATGATTTGCTGAGCGCCAGAGATTGGTTGAGAGGGCCACTTGTTGAACATCACATATTTCTTGAATAACTTTCTCTTTCATCAAATCATACATCTCCATCACATAGCTTTTCAGAGTTGTGCGTGAGTGAATCTTGAAGCGAGGTTGCAAGTCCATTGAATTTTCTGAAAAGAGGGTACTTGACCAAGATAAACGGTTGTTTTTGAGCAATTAAATCCTTGGTCAGGAGCTCTCTGTATTATATCTGAGAAAAAATACAGGTACTGGGGCCAGATGAAGAGTCAACAGTAAGGTATCAAAGTATCATTTGCTTCTTGTTTGCAAGGTAGGATTCACAGCACTCAATGTGTTGCCAGAGATGATTTGTGCCACTGCTACTTTTTCCGGTCAACATTGATTTACAATACTTGCAAACAGCCTGAACTGATGCACCTAGAGGAAATACAAAAAACAAAAAAACATTAGAGATGAAGTAAAGGCACAAAAAAAAAATAAGATTGAGAGTAATAAACAAGAAAAATTTACTTTGGCCCAGCCTGTTATGATTAGCCCAAACATTGCTTGTGGTCTTCCTTTTTTTTTCTGGGGGGTTTGAGCTTGGAGTTGCTGTTGGAGTACTAGCAGTAACTGTATTCACAATTGAAGACAGTAATTGTATTGGTGGAGGAACTTGTGAGGCAGTGATTTCCACAGTATTTTCAGCATCTGAATTGGTAGATAGTGGGACCTGGTGATTCTGAGCCAATGGTGAATCAGGTTGGTTTTTTTTTTGAGGTCTTGCAGGCGGCTTCATGCTGAATCAAAGTAGATTTGAGGGATTCAGGGAAGAAAATATAAAATATAAAAATTTAAGTGACATATAAAATATATATCTAAACAGTCTGTGGGACCTGAATAGGATTGAATTTATTGAGCACATTTTTTACCATCTGAGCAATTTCTTCATTGGGCAGTACTGAACATTGACACAAAAGACTTTGAGGTTTATCTTGCAATTCAGCAACTGTTTTTTCTGGAGGTTTCAAACTTGAGCAAAAATAAACAAGCTGTTCAGCAGAGGATCCAACATTCACTTCAAGATCTGATTGGTCATTGCTTTTGTTATCAACTTCAATTTCATAGGGAGCGGACAATCATTCTTCATTCACAAGGTTTGGAAAAACCAATACTGGTTGAGATGAGTTGAATTCATGAGAGCCAGGTAGCACATTTTTGTTGATAATGGATGGTTGTTCAGTTAATTGGTTGGAATGAATGTTTGCTTTGCTAAAATGATTGCTTTGATGACATTGATTGGATGAGTATTGTTGAGGTATTTTATGTTTGTTTTTAGAAAACAGAGTAGGCAGTTTGATCATGAAATTTGTTGATGAAGACTGAATGGAGAGTTTTTCTTGATGATTAGGAAGTTTGTGACAAGTGGTACACCAGGCCTTTGATCAACTATTTGGCCATCCACAAGAAGATGTATTTTTGGAAACAGCAGTTTTAAAACTATAAAAATTGGCTTGATGATGGGGTTTTGCCAATTATCCTGTGGGAAGTCCAAAAACAATATTCATATTGGTTAAAAAGGACTGAATCCAACTAAATGCTTGACCATAAACAGGATCCATTATTTTGGTATGTTGAAAAAAATAGTAATCCAGGATGAAAAATGTTGGAAGTTGGGTGAAAAAAAAAACTGTAACTAGAATAAAATGTTCAATAATTGGAAAAAAAAATTGTCCGGGATGGAATGTTGGAAGGAATTCAGAATTGGTTTTTGTCAATAAGGTCTTCAGCAGAGCTGGTAACGCCGGCTGTTGTGGAACACCAATGAAAATAATATGTATATCAGTGCTTCCGGTAGTAATACCACTGGAAGTACTATGCCCGATGGCCGGTGAGACTGCGGTGGAGCAGTGTAACCTAAATAGGTTACAACAAAAAGCTGTCATGAAGCTGAAAGGTTGAGCTTTATAAAAGAGCCGGGATGGCAGCGGGGACGGTACGTATCGACTTTTACTGTAGTTTGTAGGAAAGGAGAAGTTTCACACATGTGGCAAATCAGCTGCTCGCGAGCTCGACGACTTCCGATATTATGGTTGAAACCTGTGAGGAACCAAGGGAATGTCGACATGTCAATGGTCAAAATGACATGTGTTGGACAATCAAGTGAATGTAGAAACCTTGTCGCCATGGGTGACGTTTTCAGTTCAAGTTTGATTCTAGGCAAAAGAATTTCAAAAGGGAACATTTCAAATTCTCCCATGTTATATTTCCAATGTGAAGTGTGCCCTTAAAACTTTCAGGCGCCTTATAATTATAATTTATCTGGTCTCAAAATTGGGATACAGTGGCCAGCTGCCAGTGTAGAAGGGATTTCTTTGATTCCTTGCTCAGTCCTGCACGCCGATAAAGTTCTCTTGTTTATAAGAACTTGCTACCCCACTTGTTTCAGAATCAATAATCTGTCTCGAGTATACACTCCAAACCCTACTGAAGCTAATCGACGCCGCCTCGAAAAAGAAAGAACGAAGGCGCCTTCTTCGACGCCGGTAGTCCGCCCGCTCCGCGTCATCACTTATCGTCGAGGAGTCCGAATCGAGTGCCTCACGAACACCTCCCAGACTCTCCGTTTGCATCGATATTACACTGGTGAAGTGCATTTTTCTGACGTTTCAAGCTATCTTCATCAGCTATATATACTGCGCTTCCTTTCTTCCTCGATAAGACTTGATTTTTTTTCTATGATCTGGAATCAGTATCAACATAAGGTGCAATCGGGAAACACACTCCACCGCATTGTTTTCTCACTTCAATGACCAATCCCTCAACGGTTTCATTGAAAACCTGTTGTGTTTGGCATAAAATGCTTAAGCTGAATATTTAAGTTATTTCTTCCTTCAGACGCAACACACATAAATCTACCATGACTGCTTCGCTGGTAGCGGAGTCGATTTGACATTCTATGGTCACCCAGGACCCGGATGCTATGTACTCCGCAACGGGTTCCCATCGACACATAGGAAACCAGTGTTGTAGATGAAAGTATTTGCTTTAGCGAAAATTAACCCGCCAGAAAAGAAAGCTGCGATTGCATCAAGCTCACTCCTGGATGTTTGTCAAGGCTACCGAATCCATCCGAGTAAAATTTCTACAGTGACTCCGTGCCACCATCTTAATTAACTTCTCACTGGAGTGCAACACATACTTGACGATGTTGCTTTTGTTGATCCAGCTCTGTCCAACATCCGATGCTCAATTATTAGGTTCCTTCGCGAAGCTTATCTCCCCACACCCACAAAAGAAATTCTACTCCGCACAAATTCATTGTCCCGGTTTTTCCTCATCTTATTCTAATCTAATTTCGCGATTACCAACTTTACTTCTCGATTGATTGTGCAATCTTCGTGGTGTTGAGTCTTGTCGTTGACGGCATCATTCATCGTTCGTCCATAGATTTATTTAGCCGGGGTTCTCGGGAATATTGCTTGGGTGTTTCATCATCGCCTACCCCCAAGTCGACTTTGGTTTACTCAACTTATCATTTATACATTCAAAGACCTTTTCAACTCAGTTTCTCTAACATTTCTTCAACAATATTTTTTTGGTGGAGAGAATCACGTGATAATTTTGAGAAGTCAGTGCGGAATTTCATGTGATGCTGCCAGTATTTTATTGTGTTCCTAAATGTTTTCACCACACTGCGGATATGATCATGACGCGGGTGTAAACTGACAGATGTTAATATGTACTTTTCTCCAATTCTATCAGGTAAAGTTAACTCTGGGTAAGCTTTGTTTCTTACATGGCTGCGGCCCCTGGTTCCAACTTGATGGCCTCCATGTCACCGCAACCGCCCCGGACTGTCCGTGCTCTTGTCAGCGAGGAAACCAGAGCTCCTCCACCCGTCCGACTTTATCCATCACAGCATAGAGTCAGCATGACTCGCTATGCCACATCTACCGACCCACGGGGATACATTCCCGTGTTCGAATACCCTCTTAAGTAATTACCTATTCCTTTGTTCAAGCAGTTTCAAGGTTGGCTGATTTTTTTTAGTTGACAGTGGCCAATATATCATGATTGACTGTGAGACAGGTAAGCTCGCTTCCGTTCCCGTATGTTCGAAGTGATAAGCTGAGACCACTGGTCCATAGGAATGGTACACTTTACCGGCATTTGGAAAGCACTTGGACACACCAAAGCAGATGTCGTCAAATTAGTTGAATCAGATCCAACTATTGCACCATATCTACGCAAGGTTAGAGGGGGCTATCTAAAAATACAAGGAACATGGTGAGCACAGTACTCTTGCTTGTCATTATATGCGGCGAGAGCTCAACTCTGTTTTGATAGGCTTCCCTTCGAGACGGCCCAAACCCTGGCACGAAGGGTAGCTTGGCAAGTTCGCTATGATCTCATTCCTCTATTTGGCCCTGAATTTCCTGATGTGAGCCACGAAGAGAAAACCTTGATTCTGCTTGATCAAACTAAATTTTCGCTTCGTTACAGACTTGCCTTGGGCCTGGTGAACCTGGATTCGGTCAGCTCTTACTATCAGCTCCGAAGCCAAGGGGTCGGAGAGGCACGAAGAAAACTGTAACAGCCTCTGCCTTAGCTTCGAAGGACAGAGCTTCAGTTTCATCTTCTCACGATAACCCGATTCGCCAAGCCTCATATCTCTCTCATGATTCTTCCAATGCTCGCACCTCTTCTAGCTCTCTTGAACATCCTGGAGTAGCTAGCAGCTACAGTCCTTCGCTGTCTCACCCGAGGTATTCGCCTTATGCTCGGCTTCCGAGTCATGGAATCACACAACTTGACCCCCTTGCTAACTTGATCCCAACGAATCAAAACGGGACCAACCAACCATCTGCATCCATGTACTCGCATAATTATCATGGCGTCAGAGCATCGGCTATTCAATCTAGTGGTGGAGTCCCTTCCCAGTTTAATTCCTCCATGAACAATGCACAGATCGCAACCAGTTCTGCGGCAACAGGTTTCGACGGCGGAGCTATGCTTCCCGTCATGCGTAACTATCAATCACATCCAATTCAAAACAATTTCTTTGAAACGTACCGAGGCCCTGATTCTTTTGAAGCATTGAGCAATAAATGGTTAGCACCCGACGCAACCAACTCCACTAGTCTTACTGACAATGGCTTACTCCACGGAGAAATTACTTGCTTGCCGCCTGTGCAGTATGCCGCAGAAATAATGCCTCGAAAATCACACACTACTTCATCTGTCAATCAATACAACTTTTCCAATACGCTTGATCCCATAAAATCTGCCACCCAAGACACAGATCCGCCTCAACAGTCGTATTTCCTTACAGGTTACACTTTCGAGCCTCACTATGAAACAAATTATCGTCAAGATATTGTAAGAGGCAACGGAGGGCGCCGCCCTTCCTCCTCACCGGCTTATTCAACGCCAAACCCCACCACTTATGACCAAACGTACGTCACTGATGGGCGGCCAAGCTCCCAGCAAGGGAATTTCGCGGGGGGCTGCTATGTGCCGGCCCAGTCTTGTTCCAGCGAAAATCCCACTGGATCACCTGGTTCGCGATGTTCTCACCCTCCTCAAAGTCCCACACCCAGCTCGGCGTCCACGTCTACACATTTACAACACTCTAACATCCATTCTAATCGCTCATCATCGAATAATTTGGGTGGTATCAGTGCCGTTGTTGGTTATAACCGTCGAAGTGAAGACCTGAATTACTTTTCGGTTTTGACATCCCCTGCACATGTGGACATTAGCACAAAAGTAGACACCTCTGTTTCAACCGTTCAAAATTCAGATTCAGATTGGAATTCCTTGAAAAATTCCAACGAACTTTCCCCACATCAGCAGCAGGATTCTTAATCAAAACAAATTTGTGAATGTATTCACCACTTGTACTTTTTGGTTAGAAGGTCTATGTTAAGCTAGATGACTAGAACTAAGAGTGTTTCTTGTTCTATATTTCCTGTTGTACTCCTATTTCCGTGCAAACCCATGTTTCCATCATCTTGTCACTATTCTTGTTTTGAGCATGTACACTTAAGATTATAATTACTTGAACTTAATGCCAGTCTCGCGCCTGCACTCAATTGGCAGAGCGAAAACCCTGGGTGTCCCTGGCTTCTTTTGAGCAACCTACTTGCCCTTGTGTTGGGACTCAATAAGGTCATTGGAGCTCGGGAAAAAAAATTGATTATGTGAGTTCAAGGACATACTCATTCTCTGGAGGTAATCGGTTTTAAAAGTTCTCCAATTCTCACAAGCATCTCCTGTGGCTGAGTCCTGGGGTGTGTTCCAGCCCGTAGCATCAGAGGTCTCACCCCGCCACCGGGATGTTTGCATTTTTTTTTTTTTGACATAAAAATTTTGAGCCACAAGATCTTCTCAAAATTACCCGCGTAGGGCTGCCGCCCGAAAGGCCGGGTATCGGATATACCCGATATCCGGCCCTTCGGGCACGGTTGTCCGGAAGCCTTAGCGTCGGGTATAGGCCAGATATGGTCGGTGTCGGGTACCGGGGTGCCTCAGCTCAGCCATCGGGTATCCGACAATTTTTGGGCTGGCTCAATTTTTATTTTATTTTTTCTCTCAAAAAATGATATTTTATGGGATTTGATTTCCGCACACGGTCAAACCGCGTTTACACACGGTTTTGACCGCCAGGGGATGTCAGATTTTTATTTATTTTTCAAATATTTTTAAAAAAATACTTTTAATAGTTCTAAGATTACCAAAAAAATTTCCAAGTATCCTGAGCCCCCCTCCTTCATATTCTGAAGATTTCAGAGCCAAAAAAATATGGAAGTACTCGATATATAGGGATTGCACAAAATAAAATAAAAATGAAAAAAAGTAGTTAATGCGGGTAATATGGGCTAAACCTTTTATCACATGTATTTCAACCCTATTGGAATGTGGGATAAAAATTTTATCCACGGGGAAGAAAAAAAAGTACATTTTACATTTACTTTTGCAAAAAATTTGGTTAATGTGCCAAAATTTTGCAAAAGTAAACATAAAATGTACTTTTTTTTCTTCCCTGTGGATGAAATTTTTATCCCACATTCCAATAGGGTGGAAATACATGTGATAAAATTTTTAGCCCATATTTTTCTTTTTTTTTTGATTTTATGTAATCCCTATATATGGAGTACTTCCATTTTTTTTTTGCTCTAAAAACTTCAGAATATGAAGCAGGGGGGCTCAGGATACTAGGAAAATTTTTTGGTAATTTTAAAACTATCAAAAGTATTTTTTAAAAATATTTGAAAAAAAAAATCCGACATCCCCTGGTGGTCAAAACCGTGTGTAAACCTGGTTTGACCATTTGCGGAGATCAAATCCCTATTTTATTTTTTCTCTCAAAAAATGATTTCATTTCATTTTTTGCCTCAAGGATTTTTTTTTTTCAAAACAATCATTTCCATTTCATGTATTTTTCAATTTATTTCATCAACTATTACTAGCTTGCATCAGTGTAGATAATAATAATATATTTATTTTTCCTTATTATTATTTATTTTTTAAACTAGTTGAGAGTTGAGACAAGATACAATAGTCAAGAGAGAGAAAAAGAACATCTTAGCATGTATCAGTATGGATCATACATTTTGCTTGAGAGCTCAATAATTGAGATGAGAGAATATATCCAAGAAAAAAAAAATGTTGAATCTTTGTCTACGTTGATAATGTGAGCTGAAGAATGTGAGTGAGACAAGTCATTGATTTCATCAGAGGACAAG
This sequence comes from Uromyces viciae-fabae, assembly GCA_000785685.1. Taxonomy (NCBI): domain Eukaryota; kingdom Fungi; phylum Basidiomycota; class Pucciniomycetes; order Pucciniales; family Pucciniaceae; genus Uromyces; species Uromyces viciae-fabae. The sequence continues at coordinate 9,150 of KN361826.1, forward strand.
GTTCCCAAGACCCAATACCATTCCTTGAGGCATAACAATTGCTCAATGGTAACAGTGTCAAGAAATGCTCTTTGAGGGCCCAATATTGCCTTTGATTTTGAGAAGATTCTGTTGTGGGTGCTGAGGTAGCTGGAATTGCCAGGAAGCATCTAGCCATTGAGGAAAGGGCAGGATATGCTTCTGCTTGGCTACTCCAGAATTGGAGGATGTCAATTGAGTGATCTTCTACTACCTCTGTCAAGTATTGATGGACCTCTATTTCAAGTGATTGTTTTTATTTTTTTGGGTGCAAAAATATCCCTTTTGAGTCGGCAACAAAATGATTCTTGATTGACAGGAGGATTGGCCAACTTAACTGAAGGTTTTTTTTTTTAATCCTTTGACTTGCTCTTCAAACATGAGGAGGACTGAGTGAGCACTAATCTGAAGGCCAAGCTTGTTATTTAACAAGTCCCAGTTTTTTTAAAAGTAAGACATTTTGATTTATGGATTGAGAATCATTGTGCAAATTGGTGGTGGTTTTTCTAAGGCGGAGACAAGGTATTTCTTGAGTTTTGTTATCATCGATTCAGGGGCAGGAATGAGTTGTGAAGCATCGTAGGTCTCTTTTACAGAAAGTATGTCTTTGATTAAGGCAATGTAGATCGGAAGAGCAGTGTTAAGGGTGGGATACGCTGTGGAGCAGAGAAATTTGGTTACCTTGTTCAAAGGCTGGAGGAAGTTTACCATTTGCTTGACTTTGTCCCATTCAAGTGGATTCAATCAATATTTTGAGGTTTCAGGTCAAGAACAGAAGAAGTTACACACATCTTGAAGTTTGTAGGCTTGTTTGAGCATCAAAAAAGTTGAGTTCCATCTTGTTTTGACATTGAGAATCAATATCTTTGTCTGGTTCAAAGAAAGGGAGGCAGAAACCATCTTGTCAAAATCTTGATGTTGTTGTGGTGATCCGCAGACATAGGTTGAAAGGCCATGAATGTTAGAGAAGGTTTTCTGGATGTTGAGGTGAGTACCATTGGTTGTATCAACCAGGTTCCCAATAGCCATGGGGTTAACGTTGATTTTGGAGTTGGGAATGTGTTCTCCTGAAAGACCAAAGAACTTCAGACCAGTTTGCACTGCTAGGTTGATGACATGAGCCATGCAACCTAGCAGTTGGTCTGAAGCAATGAAGTTACTGTCACTCTGCTGCTGAACTTGGACTACCAGTGTACCATTATTGGACACATTATTGGTGGTTATTGCTTGAAGATGATCAAGAATACCTAGATTGTTGAGGTTATCAACAAAGATTTTACCTAAGTTGACGCTGTTGTGAGGGCCTTTGATCTGAGGTATTCCCACAACAATATCCACAAGGCACCATTGCTTGGTGTTCCCATGAGCGGTAATACCAAGGGACACCTTGGAATTTGGCAAAGTCAACGCGTCCAGGGTGAAGGAGATGAGTGGAATTTTCCTGAGGAGCTGTTGTAAATGTATGCAATGGGGGTAGATTTCTCGGTAACGTCTCCAGATTGGCTTGGGGGCAGGGAAGCTGAGGGGTTGGAAACAAGAGATATATTATTATTTTCGAGGGAGGTAGCTGGGCCGGGGCAGGAAATTGACATTGGATAAAACTTGAGATTGGTGAAGGTGTTGTCAGCTAGATTTATAGATTTTCCAGAGTCATCCAACCGGTAATGGTATCCAGTTCTGTGTCACTAATACAGACTACCACACTCCAGATCAATGCCACAACACCATATCAGGAAGTTGCCCCCCAATTTCTCCTGGTTTGATGGATAATCCATGCCATTGTGGAACTACTCTCAGGTAAGAAGAGAGCTTGAGAGGGAAGGTTGCTTGAAGGGCTGCCTCTCTATAAGACTGGGAGAGTAAGTAAAAATAAAGGAGCTTTGAACTCAACAAAAATACAGTCAGTTTGGAGATAAATCTTGAAGTGCTTTGCAGACTGCGCACTGCACAAGCTGTGGTGTTGCTGGATGAATTTGGGGAACTTCCAGATCTAAAATTTGAAAAACTAACCCTATGATGGAAGACTTAATTCTGATTTCAATTATTAACACTAACAACGGTGGGCTGCTACGCTGTGCTGCGCTTTTTGGGTGCTACAGGGTAGCGTAGCGGCCAAAACTTTTTGCCAAAACGCCGTAGCGTTAGCGGTGTTTTTCCGCCGCTACAGGGTAGCTGTAGCGTAGCGGAAAAAAACGCCCCAGGATTTGGGGTAGCGTTAGTGGCAAAAAATTCCGCTACGCTAACCATTAGCTTAGCGGAAGTGCCCCTATGCTAACCATTAGCGTAGTGGAAGTGCCGCTAAAAATTTTTTTGCTATCCAGTAGCGTAGCGGAACCCCGCTAGGCTACGCTACTCTGGGGCTGTAGCGCCAGTAGCAAATGGAGGAACTACCTCCATCAAAAATACATGTATCAGAATTTTTTTCAGGGTAACAGTTAACACATTTCGTTAAAAAAAAATTTAACTGTAACAAAATGGTCACTGAAGAACAATAACAACAAAAAAAACTCAATAAATCTACTATTTATAAAAAACTTTTTCATGACTACAATTATTCAAAACATAGTCCAAGGATTTTTGTCAAGCCAAGATTACATGAGTTTAAATGGAAAATAAAAAATGAAAATTATTGAAATATTAAAAAAAAAGAAAAATTGAGATGGACCAGTGAGAGCAATTTTTATGACTCAAATTATTCTACTCCCTCTTTTGCCTCATTTTGTTCTGTTGCTTGAATTCCTTCCTCAACTTGTTCTTTGTGCTGTCATGAGTTAAATCAAGTCCCCAGGCCGGTTTCAAGCCCAAGATCAATCATTTCGTCAATCAAGTTATTTACAAGGGAGGCAATTTGTCTTGATTATATATAGGCAGGCATCTAAATTCAATCTGTCTGGTGAAAACTTGATCCACA